>CAUYRH010125910.1:0-83105 GCA_963574655.1 Perodicticus potto | reverse complement strand
AGAAATGTATCATTGCATTATGCACATTAGGTTGGATCTCCCAAGACTCTCCTTCCTCCTGACCTCCCTTTCCCCTCCCCTCTCTTTCCTTTTACCTCCTTCTTATGGACTATAGTTATGTTTTACCATTTCTATGAATGTGTAGGTGACTATATACTGATTTCATAGTAGTATTGAACAGGTTGGATACTTTTTTTTCCATTCTTGAGATACTTTACTAAGAAAAATATGTTCCATCTCCATCCAGGTAAACATAAAAGATGTGAGGTCTCCATCTTTTTTATGGCTGCATAGTATTCCATGGTGTACATATACTATAATTTGTTAATCCATTCATGGGTTGATGGGCGCTTGGGTTGCTTCCATGACTTGGCAATTATGAATTGGGCTGCAATAAAAATTCTGGTGCACATGTCTTTGTTGTAAAATGATTTTTGATTATCTGGGTAAATACTGAGTAGGGGGATTGCATGATCAAATGGTAGGTCCACTTTTAGTTCCTTGAGTATTCTCCAAACTTCTTACATAAAGGCCATATTAGCTTGCATTCCCACCAGCAGTGTAGAAGTGTTCTCTTCTCTCCACATCCATGCCAACATCTCTGGTTTTGGGATTTGGTGATGTGGGCTAATATTACTGGAATTAGATTATATCTCAGAGTGGTTTTAATTTGCATTTCTCTTATGATTAAGGATGGTGAGCATTTTTTCATGTATCTGTAGGCCATGGGCTGGTCTTCATCAGAGAAGCTTCTATTCAAGTCTCTTGCCCACATAGAAATGGGGTTATTTGTTTTTTTCTTATCTTTATCCCAAAACCATGTAGAAAAAAGCCTACATCTCACTTTACCTTTTGACAACACTTAAATGCTCACTTTTACCAAGTATTGTGTCAAAGACTCTGCTATGTGGAGGTACCATGGTGGTGAAAGAAAATAAGGTTTCCTCAATTATTCTTATGAAGCCCATGGTCCAGTGGGGAGGTAAGTAGGTAAAAAAGCAAAAGCTGAACACTCAAGAAACAAGTTGCAAAGAAGCAAATGGGGTACTGTGATAGGAAGAAATCATCTTTGGTGCCATTAGGATTGACCCTTCCTTGGAAGAAATGTTCCTGTTGTGTCTTGAGGAGGAGGAGCCACCCAAGCCAAGGATAAGAGAGCTGGTGTTTCATAGAGAGGATGCAGCTGGTATGTGGCCTGCTGGCGGGAATAGGGGAACATGTTTCAGGAACACAGATGGGTACCTTTGGAGGGTATTGAATGGGAGGGAGGACTATGAGATTGTAGGGGTTGACAGATGTCTGTTGGGATTTGGACTTTATTCCAAAGGCAATGGGAAGCTGTTAAAGGGTTTTAAGCACAGGAGGCTGGGTATCAGATGGATAGTGTCTTTGGTGGGTGGGGGAGTATCATAAAATTGAAAGTGGAGAGGCAATTTGCAAGGGTAGTTGCAGGTGAGTAGATGATGGCCTAGGTTGAGTAAGAAGTGCAAGGGCAGAGGGGAGGACTGGGGATGTGGTTTTTGGTACAGGGCAATGGGCTAAACAAAGGAGGTGAGAGAAAAGAGGTGAAATCAAGGATAACTCATAAATTTCTACCTCAATTGTAAAGTAAGGGATGGTGTCACTTACTGAGGGGTCCTGGAAACTGCTTGGTATGTTTCCCTTTTGTCAGTACACTGCCTTTTCTCCCATCAGAGCTGAGTCAATTCTGGTAGGACAGTGCCACCTCCTAGGTATGGTGTTGGGTCTAAAGGTCCTTAAATTTTGTTCCATCAGGTTTATAGAACTCTCTGTTCTGTTGTGCTAATGGCTGGACATCACTAGTAATATTAAAACTAAAAATAGCATTAAAAGCTAATATTTATCAAGTCAGTGCTTAAAGACTACATAGGCATAATGTTGATGCATGCCTCATAACAAACCAAGAGTTAGGAGAAGTTATTTCCATTTTACAGAGGAGAGAACTGAGGGTTGAGTTGGTTAAGTAACCACCCCAAGGCCCCACACACATGTGCAGTACAGGGTTTAAATCCAGAGCCTGAGCGCTTACCCGCTAGCCAGAGTTACTCTGTGTTTCTAGCATTCCGAGTTTCAGGAGAACTCTACTTTGTCTGTCTTTGGAAGTGGCAGCACATTATTAATCCATGTTACTTAAGAGGGATTTTCTGTAATGTCCCTCCAATCAGCCTGATTAATTTATGAAGGAGAGAACAGTTATGCAAGAGCGACATTGCTTCTGATCTAAGTAGTTTCTTGTTTACATGCATGATGTTAGAAAGTGCCCTGTAAATCCAAAAGTTGTAAGTCAGGTAGAGTAAATAATTTCTGTTGATGACTTTGTATGATACTTTCAATTCATTTACACAGCATCATATGCAGAGTTCTTAAGGATTAGAGAGAGAAAATGATTTTCTCATTTAGCTAAAGTACATATTACCCTACAGGTAAACATGGTAATGCCATCCTAAGGAAAAAAGTGTAAATAGCAGTAATGATGAGGGGATCGAGTAGTGAACATCGGTGGGATTGGAAGCAGCTCCATTGGACTTCCCTAGAGAGGCATCTTCTTTCTAATTCATGAAAGTGAGTCTCATGCCATTAGCATTGCTACCTTGTTTACTGTTTCCAAAAACAATTTTGACCAGGTAGTGCGGTCAAAGTTTCACGAGCCCTACCCGTTAAGGTGTCACATTAGGTGCCACTTTTCCTTTGATGATGACTCTGAGCTGTCCCCTTAGGACACACAGATCATCTTTGACTGCCAATGGCCAAGCCCAGAAGAGTGTTCAAAATTTATAACCCCATCCATGATGTCAGTTACTACATTTAGGGCATTAAAAGACAGACTGTCATCCTTTAGTTACTTGTTAAACCAAGGTAATCATTAGCCAAAATGAAGTTTCATTAAGGGTAATGTACTCATTAAGCATAAAATGGATGGAAAAAGCTTAACTATCATCATTTCTTAGAATTAACTCAAAGCTTGGCTCAGAAGGTTGACTTTCACCTTTGTGCAACAAGCAATCAACATTTAATTAGTCGAGTACTTGGATTTGTTGATTAGACCGCATCAAGGCCGTGAATATGTATGGCATTCTTAAAGCAACATTCTCAGATCAGCCGCAGCGCAGCTCTTCTGCCGCTCCCTGTCCAGCAAGTTTAAAAGACTTACAATGAATATGGATGTTCATGATTATTTATAGAATAACTCTTCTATTCCCATCCTTAGCCTTTACAAAGTTATTTTTGAGTTTACTGTGACCTGGTTTTTAATTCCAGGAAAAGAATGCTTTGCTGTTATTTTCCTTTTCACAATTGGAGTTCCTTAAATGAAGACGATGTTTCAGCCTGTGAACAGCTAACTCAGTTATTTACAGACTGAGGAAATGATTTTTGAACTCAAATAAAGCCTCTCAGTGCTATGTACCACAGTTTTTAGTCATTGGTTCTCCAGGAGGCATTTATACAGCGCTGGGAACAACAGGAAATTGATGTATCATGTGCATTTGTGTGTATATTTTCTCACACATACCTGTCTCTATCAGGAGACAGTCAGGTCTCAGGTGGAGTTGAATACCAGTTTGTCCTGAGCATTAGTCTGGTTTCCCTGGTTTGTCGTGGTGCATCAAGCCTTCTGCATTTCCCTTTATTTCCAGTGGAAGAACTTAAAAGAACTAGATGTGTAGTGGTAGTGTATTTACATGACAAGTGTCTTCTCCAGATTATGCACAGGTAGTCAAGCCAGATTTTCCCTCATGACTCCTTTCGGTCAACTTCTCCCTTTACCATTCTATTACTTACTTTTCCTGTGTTGGGGTTGGAAGTGAGGAGGATTTGCTGCAGCTACAAGAATCTGCATTGTCATTGGAGGCTGAGTCATCAGAAGGGGACCACTATGGTGTATTTGGAAATGATTACATGCAGTGATCCAAAGCACATGGTCTGCTCAGATGATTGGCATTGTATTGTTCCTTAGCAGCCTTGAGTGACCCTGTCTGATGGAGCATTCCAGCACAGACCATGAAGCCAGTGGTCTAGGAGCCAGGGTACCAGAGCCATACCTGGGCCACATTTGGATTGAGAATTGTATGGTCTGCTGTGATGCAGCTTTAATCTACATAAAATGCATTTGAGATTTTTTTCTCTTTTTATTTCCTCCTCCATATACTGGAACTGGATATATTTCTAGTGTTGGCTCTTCAGAGTTGAGATTTGATGTTATGAAAATAAAGAAGAGACACCGTGTATCACACTTTATCCAAATTGAGATTAAGTGGTCTTTCTCAATGGGCTACAGAATTATCTTTGTTGTTTCTTTCCATTTTTCTAGAGAAAAGATTATATTGCCTTACTTGTTAAAATCAAGTATGCACACGAGGTATTTTCAAATGTTAACATTGGAATTGGCACCAGGGCCTGGATGACATCCCAATTGTGGTATCTCTGGGACTTAGTTAATAAGGTTCTGTTTATATTAGCAGGGACAATATTAAAATTCTCCCCAAAACAACTTGACATGTTACAGTGGCTTTGTTTCCGATGCATAACAAGGATGAAGCACATTATTAATTTAGAAACAGCTAGGTAGAGCAGCCCTCCTTCCCCCTTAGAGTTAAGTGATGAGAATGGGCATTTGTGAAATTGACTGAATGCTCTTTGGGGGATGCTTATTAAAATCCTAACATCATTCCAGAGTTTTGTAGTGGATTCATTATGAGCTGTAATCTTATTAGGACTGTTTTGTTTTGTGATCACCATTCCATCCATGGAGCCCCTAACTGTACACTGTGTTTCTCTGCTGGTCCAGCCCTTCTGGTCTCTTTTGTTCTGATGAATTAATTCTCCTTTTCCGTCAATCAGATCCTTCACTCAGTGTTGGACATTGTCTGGCTGATGCTTTTGCATTCCTGGGCCAACTTAACCCTTTGTCTAGACATCTATGTGGTTTCTTTTTTTTTTTTTTTTCCCTCTTCTCCCAAGAAAAGTACATTCTAAAGATATCAGTGGCAACTTACCCACTGTGTTGTAAAATAGATGGGGGCTTGCTAAATAAGTTCAGTATATATTCACAGTGTCACTGTCTGAACTCCTCAGTTCAAATTCACAGTGTTATAGACAGAAACCTTGTTACAGAATCAATCCTGGGTTCCAATTTCAACCTCAAGAGGTTTTTAATTACTCTGAGCCCTCATTTTATTTCTAAGAGGGATTCGTAAATACATACATCTATTCATTCATTCAGTGAAAAGTAAGAACCTATTACGTACCACATATAGTTTTAGCACTGCAGATATAACAGTAAACAGAAATGTCTGTTTTGGTGGGGTTGAGATTCTGAGGAAGGAGATAGCTTTATACCAATCATGCTAAATAAGAAATCTCTAAAGTTTGTTAGTTCAAGTGGCAAGGAGAAAAAATATGGCAGAAAAGGAGGTTGTAAAGTGAGGAGGTGACATTTTATTTTGTATTTATTGTGGAAGGAGTTGACATTTTAGACAGGCCAGGGAATGTCTCACCGAGAAAGTAACAATGAGCGAAACCCTGAAGGAAGTGAGGACCAAAGAGTCCTGGGGTGGTGGTGGGGAGGGGGAGCAGCAGGTCCAGAGGCTCAAAAGAGAGAAGAATATCTGATATGCCTAAGGGACGGCAGGAGTGTTTGTAGGAGAGTGAGCAGGGAGAGAGCATTCACCCATGAGAACAGGGAGGCCCTACCAAATTATAGAAGGACTTCTTATTTGAGTGAGATGGGATCACTGGATCACTCTGCTTGTGGTATCATTGTGGAGAGACTAAAGGGGAGTGGGGATGATGGAAGAAGCAGGGAGGCCACTTAGAAGAGTGTTGTTCTGGTGCAGGCTAGGGATAATAAGGAGATAAGATGTGGTGGAATTCTGAATATTTTGGCTGTATTTTGGGGAGTTTGCTGGTGGAATCTGATGGAGAAAGAAGAGAGAGAACAGCTAGTTTTCAGGGAAGATTGGAAGCTCATTTCAGGATATGTTAAAGGTCCACACCTTGATGGTTGAGTATATTGATGTGAATATAAGGGGAGGGACTCAGGTTGGGCATGTAAAAAATTTGGAAGTCTTTCCCAGCAGGCTCTTGCAACCATAGGCACTGTGTCTACTCTCTAGGGCACACGTCCTAGTGGCTGTGGGGCTGCTGCTTCTGTAAAAATAAAAAAAGTATGGCTTGGAAAAATGTGAAAATAAAAAATTATGGAGTTATCAGCCTATAGTTGGTGTTTAGAACCTTGAGGTTAGATGCAATCACCTTGAGAGAGTGAGTATAGGAAGAGAAGCAGATGTCTGATGCCTATGAGCTTGGGTTCTCTGACATACTGAAGTTGGGAATATGAAGAGGCAGCAGCAGAGGAGACTGAGAGGAAATTGCTGGAAAGGAAGATGAAAATTATGAAAATCTGGTGTCCTAAGGCAAAGTAAATGTTTAAGAAGGGGGAGGAGATCAACCGGGTTAAATGCAGCAGAAGGATCAAGTGGAACAAGTACTTAGAGCTTAGGAAGTGGCCCTGGGTAGCTAGGAGTATCCTTGACACTGATCAAGGCTTTGCCCAACAAACTGGGTCTGTGGTGACTCACACAACCTGGGAGGTGCTTTTATCACTAGCCTGGACTTTAGAGAACATAAATAGAAAAACAAACCATAACTTGAAACCGAATCCATGAGGTGAGGGAGGATCATTTCTGGCCTGGATGGTATTAACAATATCAGGAGCACATGTCAGATTGATACCCTATTCATCTGGGGCATGGGGGTCATTGTATTAATGTGCAAGCTGGTGCTATGACAGGTGGCTGTCCTCTGCTTGAAAGTGGCAGAGCCCCTTGTTGTTCTGGGTCACAGTGTCACAAGGATCTGCTGACTGAAGCTCTGAGAAAGATGAACTTTCCCCCCTTGAAAGTTCATTGTGAATGATGAAAAAAAAAGTCAGTGGACAGAATGGTAGACTAAAATCCATACCAGGTCAGACAATTAAGTTTGGGGACCCATTCTAGAAAAAGTGCCGTGTACTTCATCACTGAATATCCTATGGTCACCATCAAAGCACTCCCCTAGGGAAGCTAAACACTGATGTCAGTGTCTAGTCCATCCTTCAAAGGAATTTTGGAACTCTTTTTCTTTTCTTTATTATTTATTTATTTGGATTCATCGAGGGTACAAAGAATTAGGTTACACTCACTGCATTTGTTAGGTAAAGTCCCTCTTATAATTGTGTGCCACCCCTAAGAGGTGTGTGGAACTCTTTTTCTTGAATGACCCTCAGAGCTGTCATTGTACAGCACACAAAAACTTGCAACAATGTTAATGAATGCCACTCAGTAAAACACTGGCACATGTTGACATGAACACAGCTGTGAGATGCTTATACCTCCTTATAGGTATAGGTTACAAAACTTTACCGAGTTTGTACAGTGCTGCCAATGTAAGTGCATAGTGACAAGCTCATGAGCTTAATTGTCAGACCTCGTTTGACAGCAGCTCTAACAGCTATTCCAGCAAGAGTTCCACAGTTGCTTTGAAGTGTGGACTAGGTGCTGGCATCAAAACTTCCCAGGGGAGAGTACTTTGAAAGTGATCATTGTGATATTCAGCCATGAGGTATGTAGCACTTTTTCTAGGATAAGTTCGAGAACGTAGTTGTCAGACCTTGTAAATCATAAATAAATCTTGATAGTCATTGATTGGTAGGTCTTTGGCATATGATTATGGCACCATCACATACAAAGCAGCCGTCCCCAACCTTTTGGCACCAGGAACCGGTTTCGTGGAAGACGGTTTTTTTACAGACAAGGGATGGAGTTAGGCAGAGCACGGGATGGGGGAGATGTGAGCAATGGAGGAAGTGATGTCTATAAATATTCTTTTCTCTGTTGCCTGCTGCTCACCTCCTGTTGTGAGGTCTGCTTCTTAAGTTTCATCGAAGACAATTTTTCCACAGGGTGGAGAGTACAGGTGGGGAGGCAGAGCTCTGTGGCCTGTCTCCTAACAGGTAGGTCCATGGCATGGGGTTTGGGGTCTGCAGACATAAAGATTATTCTACAGATGGTGCTGAGAGATTTCACAAAATGCTTTAAGGTAGGTAGTTTATGCCAACCACTAAAACATATTTTTTTAATTTTTGAGTATTTATTCAGAAGAATTACATTTAAAAAATGAGAATACATAACAAAAGAAGACTTGGTTGAATTTTCATCTACATGTAACAATAATAGATCTTAAAATCAGAAAGTTTGGTTCTGGTAAAATTAAAATATCTATCAAAAATAAGATAGCACACAGAACAAATTAAGAAAAATATTGTCAAACATAAGTTAAATAGGTGATAGCCATAGTATATAAAAAGCATTTACAAATTAATTGAAAATTCTGTGACTTTTACATGATAAAGACATGATGACTAAACAGTTTCATCAAAGACCCATAGACAAGCAATTCACATGAAAAAGGTTCAACTACATTGGCTTTCAGAAAAATGTAAAATAAAACAAGATGGCCTTCCTACTGTGAGCCAGTATTTTTTAGAAAGGTAATGCTACTCTTCTTCTTCCCTTTCACAGCTGCTTACTGAGCCCCTCAGTGTGGCAAGTACTATGCTAGACAACACAGACGTATAAATTCTGGAAAGCAATTAGCAATATATTGAAAATTTAAAAGAAAAAGTAAGTGTCCTTGGCTAATTAGTAATTCATCCTTTAGGAATCTTTTCATCCTTTTGAGATCAGGACAGGGAAATATGCAGAACTATATTTATTGCAGCACTGTTTATGAAACCAGCATTTAAGAAACAGTTGACTATTATGATGAATTAATTTGAGTCCTAACATATAATGGAACATTATAGAACTTTTTCCATTGAATTCTTAAACAGCAGTTATGGTAAGAAAAGTAAAAGTCAGAATATGACAAAGTTTATATGGTATTACTCCAACTTAGTAAAATAAAAATGTTGATGTGAATATAGGAACAAAAATCCTAAAGTGTTTATAAGTGGTGGTATTACACATTATTTTACCTTTCTTATTTTTGTACCTTTTTGATTTTAAAAAGTCTTAACGGTGGCCCTGAAGATGGTGATTGTAATAACATTTACTGACCCCTCATGATGTACCAGATACTGTATCAAGAACTTCATACAGATTATCTCATTTGATTTCCACTAATAGGCTATAAATTGGGAACTACTATCACTATTTCATGGATGTAGAAACTGAAATCTGAGAGTTAAGTACCCAAGGTCAAACAGCTGTTAGGAAGTAGAATTAGATTTGAACCCACTGAATGGGTTCTCATCTCCTATTTAACACTGTGTCTCAATGAGAATATGTTAGAAAAATCAGAAAAAAGAAACTTAAAAAAATTTTAAAGAAATACAGTGTGTCCCCAAATTTTATTTTTAAGGTTGTTTCTTTTTTTATTTTTATTTATTTTATTTTATTTTTTTGAGACAGAGTTTCACTATGTCGCCCTCAGCAGAGTGCTGCAGCGTCACAGCTCACAGCAACCTTAAAGTCTCGGGTTTAAGTGATTCTCCTGTCTCATGCTCCCAAGTAGCTGGGACCACAGGTGCCTGCCATAATGCTGGCTGTTTCTTCCTTGCAGTTGTCATTGTCTAGTTGGCCCCGGCCTGGTTTGAACCTGCCAGCCTGGGTGCATATGGGTGGTGCCCTACCCACTGAGCTATGGGTGCCACCCAAGGTTGTCTATTTTTGTGGAGAAGTAGTGTGATGATTTGTCTCTTCTCATGGAATTTACTATCTATCCTGTAGCTGGCATGCCACACACATTACCTTATTTAATACTCAAAGCAGCCATGGAAGGCCCTGATTTTATGCTTGAGAAAACAGAGCCATGACTTCCCTGTGGTCACACAGCCAGTACGCGCAGAACTGGGGTTCATAGTTCTGCTTCCTCTCAAAGCAGGCGCCTCACACATCTCCTCCTCCCCCCCACCAATATCTCGACCTTCTTCTGAGTGCCTTCTGAGCCACATCTTTTCCGTGGAGCAAAACCAAGCCAGGCACCAGAAGCTTGCTCAGGGCAGCCACTGGTTCCAATGTGACAGGACCCTGCAGCTCCTGCACATTACAATAGGTTTCGATTATGCGATTTGGAGAGTTTCGTGTCTGAATGAGTTCCAGGGAATTCACAGAATCAGCGAGTCCCCACAGTGGTCCTAAGGGCATACGATCCTGATGGTATTGTCAAGAGTGAGGTAGTAGTCCCTGATTATCTTCAGTCACAGGGGAGCTATGGTTGTCCTTCTCATCTGGGTTCCTCCAGCTGCTCTGGGTGGTGTTATTTTCACTGCTGAATGTCAGCGTTCTTGAAACTAGATGTGGATCATCTCATGAACTAGACCAGATGTTGCCAGCCCTTTGACTTAAGAAGTATTCACCAAGCTCATAGTGTGTGCCAGGCACCCTGCTGAGTGCTAGCCACAAAGTGATGATAAAAGCAAGCACAGTTCTTGCCTTCCTGGAACTTATAATTCACAAGGGATGTGTTCCTCAAATGATCACATAAGGAAAAGTAAGTCTTAAACAGTGATGTGCACCAGCCAGAGGTACGCAGTGCTCCAGAAGTATATCACAGGAAGATTTGGCATAGAGGTGGTCTGGGAAGGCTTCCCCGAGGAAGTAGCACTCCAACTGGGGGCTCAAGGAGCTAAATAGGTGAAGTGGAGAAGGAAGAGCATTGCAGCTGGAGGGTGCATCGTGTTCAAATACTCTCTGATGGGGCAGTGGGGGAAGGAGGACTAAAAGAAGACCAGATGCAGACAGCAAGGGGCAGCCTGGGGGAGAGGAGGCAGAAGGCCCAGTGGAAGCCACACTTCAGGGCCAGGCAGGGCTCCTTGCGAAGTACTGGTGTCATCCTAGCAGCAGTGGGAGTGTTTTGGAAAGCTCTCTGGGGCTGCCCTGTGCAGGATGGGTTGGGGGGCTGACATTTGGGGTCTGCAATAGGGAAGTTGTTGCTGTGGATCTATCTGTTTTAGTTGGACTAGCAGGCAGATGGTCTGGAGCAGCTGACGGGTGGATAGGCGGAGGTGGAGCAGGGATGTAGGAGGGCCTGAGGCAATGACGGATAAGATACTGGGTTGTGAAGGAGAGGCTCCTGTTTCTTGGGATCCTTCATAGCGCTTAGCAATTGCCCTGAGCATGGGACAGATGCTAATTGATTGAGTAGTATGCTTGGGTGGCTCTAAAGAGTTACTCTCTTCCCTCCCTTTGAGTATTCCACTTGCCTGGAATGAGGTATCTTAGTTACTCTGGGGGTCGCACTTTGTTCTATGATCATATAGTATGTAGGAGACTTGTGAGGTACCAGGGATACGTATGATTCTGAGTATTTACTGCCACCGAGAGTGCTGTCATCTGCATCCCTGGGCTGGTTGAGCTGGTACCTTGGAGGGATGTTCCCCTGGTGCTGCCATTATAACCTTTTTCCTATTGTGGAGAAGCAAACCTGGCTGGGCTGTGACACATGCCTTGGAGTGGACAGTCTGGGTGACAGATAGTTTCCAGATTTGGAGCTGGGGGCCACCACATCGTGTCATGTCCAGTGGAGGTAGTTGGAGCTCTAGCCTACCATGGCTTATGACTATATCTGGGTCATGCTGGGCCCCATCCTTCATTCACCGTCCCAACTCCCACCCTCTGCCTGGTCTTGGTGATAATGATGTAAGGACTGGGTCTCAGAACTAATTTCATGGCTGCCTTCATGCATTGTTAAGAGATCTTAAAAAAAAAAAAAGTCAGGCAAAACCATAGTCATACAAAGTTACTTTTTTAAACTACTGAGATCAAAGTAAACTGACCATTACCTACATCACAGCAAGGTGAGTACCTGTGGGAAAGCCTTCCCTGAAATCCACACCACTAGATAGGCAGAGACTCCTTAAAGCTGGAGAGAGAAATAGTTAATACTTGCAGGGTGGGTGTGTTGAAACCCTGTGCCCAGGTGCGGCCTATGCTTTCAGTGAAGGGGCCTTAAAAGGACAAGCCAAATGAGCAAATTTACTTTGGTTTAAGAGGGTCATTTTACATTGTTAGAGTGGGAAGAAAACAAAAGAAGTGATGAATGACCCCTTTGCTGTATGGGGAATTTAATTACAAACTGGGGCCTGGTTGTTCTGACTTCCTCATTTGCAGGTTGGATGGGGAGGGAGTTGGAATCACATCTTGGAGCAACTGGCTATGGAGTGAGTGTGGCTGCTGTGAGCATTGTGTTTCCTCATGGTTAAACCTGTGGAGCCTGACCAATGAGGACCAGGGTCTCTTGTGCTGTTGGGCACAGCGTAGGCAACCTTTATCCAAAAGCTGTGACCAGAAGTGGGGAGTATAGCTGCTGGCCCCAGGGATGGTGTTTGTGGAAGGCCCTGACGAAGGATGGTGCTCCGCAAAGGCTCTGAGGAAAAGGGCAGAGTGTTGGGGGAGGACTGTCCTCCTCAAAGGAGGTCAGGTGGGGCCTGGTATGGGGAGCAAGGGTATGGGAGGAGGGGAGGAAGACTTGGCTGTGTGCTTTTGAGTCCTAGAGGTCAGGGCTGCCTGTGTCATCTCTCAGTCCAGCACAGGGCGGCACAGGGCTGAGTCTGGACAGAGGCAAAGACCAATGCCCTTGCCTGCCCACACCCTGCCTCCCCCCAGCTCTCTGCACTACCCACCTGCCACTCTCTGCTTGGAAGAAACAGAATAGCTGCAGCTGTGCTGGCACGCTACCCGCTCTGACTCCTGGCCATGCACACATGGCCCCGTCTGGGACACTCTCTCATGCCCTTTATCTGGCTCCCAAACTGGCACTTTGCATTCTTAACACCTCAGTGATGGATGCAAATGATCAAGGCCTGAATGCTACTTCCCTCCCTTCAGGATGAAAAATGACTGTTGAGTCTGTAAATCAGGAAGGAAGGAAGGTTTGCAGCCATCTCTCTGTTTCCACCTGTGGGTGGTACCTTACAGTGTGGCTCCCCTGCCGGCTGGTAACATTCAGTCTGAAACAGGCACCCTTGGCTTGTCAGATACATTGAAAACCAAGACCTTGAGCAGTCCAGGGATTAAAAGAACAATTAAGCACTTTCCCATTTTCTCCAGCAGAACGAGGTATTCATTTGGGCAGGGGTGGAGTGGGGGTGGGGGTGGGAGGAAGCTGGGCAAGGGCTTCAGAGCTGCCTCTGAGGAAAGAGAACAGATCCAGGGCCATTGGGGCTGGGGAGCATCTGGGGAGCATGACCGGTTATCTGCATGACTGCAGCAGCATCTCTCACCCACTCTAATTTCTATACTATTAAATCTGCCTTTCCTAACATACTCTTAAAGGGGAAATAAATTACCAGCAACCTGTACCTAGAACTCCCTGTGTCATTACCATTAATGTGACTTCTCAGGGTCAGCGAGGCGCTGTTCATATTTCATAGTCATTTGCACCCCCCAAGCGATATTGAGCTATCAAGTATTCATGGACACCATTCACGCCTCCCATTTTTCTCTGCTGGTTGTACCCAAAGTTTGAGGGCAGAATGAAGCAAGGGCTGCATTGCTACTTGGGGCTTCAGCTTTCCATCCCTTCTTTAATTTGGATATGTCATCAAAGGCAGGCAGCAGGCATAACTTATAAAGGAATTCTCATGATAGTCCATGATGCTGGCCCATTATGGGTTTGGGGAGATGTGTTGTTTGCTAGAGAGTGTTGCTGAGGGTTGTTGGTTGTGCATCTCTCCCTGGAGTAGCTGCAGGTTTCTCTGCTGTTGCTTTCCAGGGCCTCTAATATGCTGTTACTCTAGCTGGGAAATTGGACATCAAATTGCCGCCTCCCCCTCCATCACCTTGTTCTTCTCCTTAATCTCACAAACACCTGAGACTTAGGGTCATCTCCAGGGTGTAAACTGAGTCTGCCCACTTCTCACCATCCCCACTGCATCTTGCCCAGGCCGTTGCACTAATTTCCTAATAAGCCCACCTCTTCTAGTCTTGGCCCCTCCCCTCCACCCCCTTTGGAGTGATGTTTTCTTCTTTATAGCTCATCTACTTACAAATGCACCTCTCTATCTGCCCACCAACGTTAATATAGCCCTATCAGCTTTAGAAATTTAACTGAAAGAAACAAAACATCATAGATTTGTTAGTGAAGATCCTAGCATGCCCTTCTCCGATCTCATTTCCTAGGTAGCTACAGTCCTGAATTTGGTATTTTCACACCTATGCTTGTGTTTTTTTCTATGTATGTATGTATCTGCAAGTAACAGGGGTTTTGCATGTATTAAATCTCATGTAAATGCCATCATATTCTGTTTCATTCCTCCTCATATTTTTGAGATTTGTCCACATTGGTTCATACACTTCTAGCTCACCCACTTTAGCTGCCGGGCATTTGTGTATTGCGTACACACCAATCTGTCCATCTCTCTGTTAATGGATATTTAACAGAGTCATATTTGCAAAGTGTAAATCTGATCATGCCTCTCCTTTGTGTACAGCCCTACACTGGCCTGGTTTACAGGCTGTCTCTGGCCACATGGCCTTGCTTGGCAGACACTGGGGAGGGTGTGGCGTGGGAGAGATCCTTCTCCTTTGTGCTGGCTTCATACCTCTCCTCATCCCCGCCTGGCAGTGGCTGCACTTGAGAGTGACCAGCAAATAACACTGGTCTGTGTTGAGTTGGACTTCAGGTCTGGAGACCTGGGCTCTTCTGCCTGGCTCTCACCTGTGCCAGGCTCACCCACCTGACCCGCACCTCCCTCAGTCTCCCCACGCAGCACACAGCCCTGGCGGGAGTCTCTCTGAGCTTGTTTGTCATACTGCTTACTTTCTCATCATCCCTTTCTGGTACCTCTTTCATAAGGACAGATAGTGAGTTTGCTGGGATACAGTGTACAGACATTGGGAATTTAATGAAGCAACCTTAGATTTAAGACTTACAGACTTTACAGATTTGAGATATTGTTTCTCCCAAATTACTTCTCACCAGTCCTTGTCTCTAATGACTCTGGGCAAAGGCAGTAAGGTTGTCTGCAGTGTATGCGGCCCATAAAAAGCCAATTTTCTGTAATGAAAAAGTAGCTCCAAGCCCATTCTACCTGAAGGGCCATTCAATGGCACTGTCTGGATTCTGGAAGGGTATGATTGACCTATTGATACTACAGGTCACCTTTGAGAATCTTTGAAAAAGAAATTTGTGATTCATACAAAGGTTTCGAACTAGCAGATGAAACCTAGCTTGTTTCAAACAAAAGTTTCTCTGTTCAAAGTCTAAGTACGTCGTGTTTCTCAGTGAGTCCCAGAATATCTGCTGTGTCTTGGAGTCCTCTGTCACAGAACAGGCCTTCTCTGGATGCCAGGGGGTGTGAAATCCTATGGTTTGCTTAGTGGGAATTGGATAAAAAGAGAGATGGAGGTAATAATATATTAACTGAGGACTTACTCTGTGCTTTTTAAGCTGTGTGTTAACTTATTCTTCATAAAACACATTTGTGGGGAGATTTTATATTTTTCACTTTATAGGAGAGGAAACACTCAAAGTGGCTAAGTAAGTTGTTCAAGTTCACAGCCAGGAAGGGCTAGAATCTTCCTCCTCCCATGTCCTGCAGGTCCTGGTCCTCTGTAGCCTGTAGGTGGAGAAATAAGAGAGGAATCCAGGGAGAGGATCAGAAAAGACAGTCTAGCTGCAAGAGGGGAGGGAGGAAGCGTTTTCAAAGTTCACTTTTCCTTGTTTTAGGCAGGCTTATTTCTTAAGGCTCTGTACCAGGCTGATCCTACAACAAATTCTCCTCAGTTTGCTCAGAAAGTTTCCATGGAGCTGTGGCCATTGGCAGCGATTGGCTCACATACCAGCTGTGCCCAGCCTGGACCCCGACTCATGGGGGACTGGAAAGGAAGACTGCGAGCAAATATGTGTGTGTGAGCCCCGTGGGGGCAGGGGTTGCTCAGGCTCTTCTGGGCTGTAACACGTGACAAGGAGGAACTGAAAGCTGGCAGACAGGCTGGATGAAGCTCTTAAGGAAAAGAAAACTGTATGACAAGTCTCAGACTTCTGGGAGCAGAGTACAGGCATACCTTGGAGAAAACTGAGGGCTCGATTCCAGACCCTACAATAAAGGGAACATTGCTATATGTCGAGTCATGCAGATATTTTTGTTTCCCTATGAAAATAAAAGTTCGCACTATACTGTGCAATATCATTGTGCATAAAAACACAATATCCATACCTTAATTAAAAACACTTTACTCCTAAAAAATACTCATGATCATCTGAGGCTTCAGTGAGTCCTAATCTCTTTGCTGGTGGAGGGTCTTGCCTCTATGTTGGCTGCTGACTGATCAAGGTAGTGGTTGCTGACCACTAGAATGGCTGTGGAAATTCCTTAAAGTGAGAAAACAGTGAAGCCAGGGGAGTACTTTTCAGGGGACCATAGTGGTATTCAGCTATGGGTTATGTAGCACGTTTTCTAGGACAAGTTCGTGAACTTAATTGTCCGACCTCCTATAGTTGCGTTGGAGATAGATAGTGATGGCAAATTGGAGGAAGATTAAGCTTTCGAACCCAGTGAAATCTCAATAAAAAGGTATTGCTATAGATGAGAAATTATGGTAGGTTGGTGGGAAGGGGTCTGATTGGAGTGATAACTAGAGGATAGAAAGGTGAGTTTGGATATGGGGAGATAGAAAAAGGAAGATGTTCCAGAAGACTAAATTTCCAGCCTAGATACCTAGATAAGGAATGCAGAAAGAAGAGGTGGGCAGAGAGGAAAAAACAGGAGGTAATGTTGAGCCCAGTTCCAGCAGGTCATCCCTGGGTGTGGAGCAGCAGACCACTGGCAGGGGGACTGGAGAACGCCTGGGAGCCATCAGCATGAGGATCCGTCTGTGGCCATGGGGTGGGCAGCACGCTGCTGTGCCCTTTCAGGAAGAGCAGATTGAGCACGCAAGAGAATCTGGGACAGAACCACAAGGAACAGCAAAAATGTGAGGAATGAAAGGGAGGAGAGTGCACAAGGAGACCAAGAAGCTACCAGAAAGGCAGGGAGTTGGCTGGGATGGGCAGTGTCACAGTTTCACAGAAACTTTAGGGAGAAACGTGCTCGGGAGGGAAGGAGGACGTGGCCCAGGGGGCCAGCAGGCCCTGTGAGCCAGGTTAGGAGAGGACCCCTATGTAGCTTTTGGAGTTAGTGGCGTGGAGGTCATTGGGCCCCTGGTAAGAACAGTTTTTGTGGAGCTCGATGATAGAGAAGGAGGCCTGAGGGAGGGGCAAGGCAGTGGAGACAGACGGACTAGACCAGATGGGGAGCAGCACGGAGCTGCCTGCCTTGTCCTTTCCAAGCTGCAGCCTTGAGAGTCCTGGAAGGAGTGTGGAGAACCCTTGGCTCACAGACAGGTGAGCCTGGCTCTGGAGTCAGATACTGCTCTTCACCTGAGAGGGCCCGGCAAGTGGGACTCACACAGTCACAGTGACTGTTACATCCTCCCAATCCCCTGACTTCTGTCCCCTCCAGTTGTTGTGTGGGGCTAGAGGAAAATTACCTATGTTACCTTGTCCAGTTTGGTCCAGGGCTCTGCAAGTGTCATCTTGGAGTAGAATTGAGCCCTTCCCAGGTGATGCTGCTGGCAGTGGGAGCAGTCCAGACCAGATGGGGGAGTAGGAAGAGCTCTAGGCATTTCACTGTGCAGCCAGTGAGGCGGTGCCCCCTACCCCGTGCCAAGGGCTCTGGGCAAGGGTACCTGGTGAACATGTTCTGCCCTACTTAGCAGGCCTCTGTGTGACCATCAGTATTACTCTTCCACGGCCTCCTTCAAGATGGTAGGTCATGAAAGGAAAGTGAGAGAGGGAAACATCTGAAGGGGGTCATGAGACTGAGCTTTGTCTTGTTAAAGATGGGTGACTCAGGCTGGTTGGCTGCCCTGCCAGAAGATGTGGATGGCAGGGAGCTTTGTGCTTGTGAGGACAGTGGCTTTTTGGATTCCCAATAATCACCTTTGTTCTGCCGTGTAGATAAATTTGTTCTCCAAGGGAGTTTGCTTCTATATGCTGCCATCCCACTCCTGCCCCTTTAGAAGACTTCATTTCTCATGGCTTATCAGGATGGAGCACTGTATTTTGTCACCGCCTGTCTTGTAGCAATACCACATTCATTTTGTTTTCAATTACCGAGATGTACTTTGAAAGGCCTTATCTAGCAGAGACACAGCTTGCATCTTCCCTGCGTGGTATTTCTTGGCAGACCTGCGGGGGCTTCCTCAGGTACCAGCTGGGCTCACATCTATTTTCCACCTCTCAGTGAGATGGCCTCCTTTGGGCACCCGGCACCCAGCAGTCCATCACCTAATCACATGCCCATCCCACCATGTTCACTGCAGTTGTTCTGAAGATCTTATTTATTTCTTTATTTTATTAAGACTTAGGAGCCTCGGAGGGCTATGGATGGAAAAGCAATTGCTACAGAGCTGTCAGATACCGAAGTCATACAAATGTAGCTAATTTGTCTTGTTTTAATTCAGGAATTAAAACAAGAAACCCAACAAATTAAAATAATTGTTGCGACTCTTTTCTTGCGGGAGCTGGAGGCATCTGTGTGAGGAATCCTGGGGTCCTGCTTCACTCACGACCCATGGGTCTCCTCCTGGAGGCAGCCAAGTGTGGGGCAGCCTGTGGGTATCATCTGGTGGCAGTGGCTTCAAAGAAGGTGGCCTCAGCCCGAGAGCAAGCAAATTTAAAATGGATGGAGTGCAGCCCATGTGATGCCTTTGTAGGCCTCTAAAGCAAAGAGAATAAGAAATAAAAATATTCCCGGCCCACCCAGGACACAAGAAAGGCAGTTTTTCTTTGTTTCACCTAACTTCTCTCCTCCCCTCCCAATCGGCCCCTCCTTTCCCCTGTCCTCCCCTTCCCCTTTCTCTTCCCCCTCTCCTACCCCTTTTCCTCCCCTCTCCTGCCCCTTTTCCTCCCCTCCTGCTCCCCTCCCCCTCCCCCTCTTCTTATCTCTCCTACCCTCTCCCTCTATTTCCTCCTCTCCCTCTCCCATCTGACTCTTCATTTCTTCCTCTCTCTGCCCTGACTACACCACCCCTCTGTCATCTCATTCATCACTCTGCTCCATGTGTGTTGACCAAATCCTAGGGCCGCACCTTAGGGACACTGCTGGCAATGGTAACAGCAAATAAGCTCAGTCATGTTAGGTGTTGTTAGATTGGATATCTCCTGTCAGGTGGCTGACACTCATAGTTCTGTGTCATGAGTAAGGAGAGTTGAAGCTACATGCAGCCAAGTAAATGCTGCTCAGGTCACCCCACTGGAAAGGAGTGGGGCTGAGATTTTAACCCAGGCTGTCTGACTCTCGGCCTCGGAGCCTTTCTGTTGCTGCAAGGTGCTCCTGAGACCCCCATTGACTTGCTCACATCTGCACAGCTGTCTGGGCTGGAGACTAGACTTCCCTGAGCCTGCTTTGAGCTCCCTCCAGCCCGAGTCTTCCAGGTCCCTGGTGGTCCCACAGCAGTATCTTCTTGATCCTGTCATTAGACTAGTGCCAAACAGGCTAGCCGCGAAAGAGCCACCTGCAGAACTGAAAAGTACAGTATCGTGGGCACCGCCACCGTGATTCTTGTTTCAGGAGATGAGATCTCAGAGTCTGTACTGTGTTGTGAAGTCGGGTCTGAGAACCGCTGACCCAGATGCTCATGCTGTGAATGATGGCTTGCTAGCCAGGATGTCTTCTGTATCCCTTTCAGGGACTTTTCACTGACTTTAATCTTTGTGAACTGGCCACTCCTCCTTCTGTGACCCCATGTGTGTTAGTGCCTGCTCACCGCCCTTGCCAAATGCTCCCAGAATGCAGGTACTTTTTAATCCTTTTATTCATCGTTTCTGCTACAGTGTACATCATAAAGATTCCTGGGATTAATGGGTGTTTGAAAGGATACACTAACATATCATAAAATGGTATGTGCTTCACATGTAGTTACCTGTTCATTCCTCACAGAGACAGTGAGGGCTTTCCGTGGCGTTCTCGTGCTGGAAACCATTCATATAGTGAACAGAAGTGTGGGTGCTTTGTACCTCATAAACACACTAGAGTTGCTTTTCAAATTGTGGAGGGTGACTCTCACTAATCTATCCACATTCCTTCACTGAGGCTCCATGGAAATTGATGACACAGGCCTGGAAGGCAGTGTTGAGGGTGTGTGGGTCTGGAGGGGAGGACAGCTTGAGCACAGGAAGCTTAGCTTAGAGGTGCCGTGGCCACCTGTACTGAGCAGGTGGAGACCTTCAGCTCAGGGACTCTTGACTGAGCACCCATAGCTGGCTGGCACCCCATGCTGGCCAGGGGGATGGGTCAGCCTACCTCTTCCCTCAACAAGTTCCCAGGCGAGTGGGAAAGACAAACCTGGAAGCAGAAATGGTGACCCAAGGGTGAGGGGGAGAGTTCATTCAGACAAGGGTTTTGGAATTTAGACTAGAATGTGAAATCCTGCTGTGTTGATGAAACTTCTACCAAGTTAAATTCTCTGGTCTCCTTCCTTGTAAAGTAGGGATTATAATAGTACATACTTAGCATATACACATAGTAAACACTGACAAATTTAAGTTTATTGAATGACCAAGATCTGAGACCCTGTTCAGGAAGAGCTTCCAGAGGAGTCTTCTGAGTTTTGTTTGAGACCAAGCAAGATTTCACCAGGAGAAGAGGGGCATTTCTGATGGAGGGAACTGTAGGTCAGAGGTCTGGCTGTGTGTGTTTCATAGGAGGGAAGCTGCTGGCAGTTCATTAATTATCAAGGCATCAAGTCTTAGGTGGTGGAGAGCTACAAGTGGTAAGGGCTAGAGAGGTGAGCTCTCTAGAGCATTTTAAACTTTATTTCAGAATTGATGGTATCTACTGAAGGATGTTATGCAAAGAATTGGCAAGATTGAGCCCCTGCTTTCTATGTGGTCTGTGTCCAGAGAGAGGCTCCAATCCCTTTAGCTGTGAATTGCTGAAGCTGTGCCTGTGAGCCCACTGCTGCAGAATGCTTTGCAGATGGCTGTCCTTGGGTTCCTTTCCCCACCAGTGGACGTTTAGTGGATGAGTGCCTAGAGGCCTGCACCTCTGGGGGCATGTCAGCCTGTGGCCAGGACCTGCCTGGCAGGCCTTGTGCTCTCCTGGGGGATGAAAGAGAGTCCTCAAGCAAATCCTAATCAGATTTCCCAGGCAGGCATCTGCCCAGCGATTTAGATTATCATACATTATCCTCAGCTCAGAGAACTTGTGATGGTGGCAAGATTAGCTCACACTTTGCATTTGCCCTGGGAGTTTACACAACACAAGCCTGTTTGACAGCTAATGCTCCAAAGTTTCTAGCCATCCCCAACCTGCCATGGGGACCAGTTTCCAGCACTGTTTAATGTTTTATTCAAATGCAGCCAAGGAGAGGTGCAATGCTGATGGCAAGTTGGAAGCTTTTAGGCTTGGGAAGCTGGCACTGGGGCCCCTCTTGGCCTTGCCCTGTGATTACTTCTCTCCTTCCCTGAATCTATCTGAGAATTTTTATTTCTAAGGCAGGAATTTGAGAGAGCCATGTTTAGTGAGCAGAACTGCAGTCCCTGTGGACTAGAGCTTCTAATCTTGTTCCTGTTGCCAATGGAATGAAGGGCCCTGAAGCAGAGCCCTTGTGTCTCTGACACCTCGTAAACTGACACCGGCTCTCACTGACGGTGGAATAAAGTCCAAACTCACTAGCACAGTGCCTGTGGACCTTTGTGTGCTAGTTTCAGTCTAACCATCCCTCACACACTCCAGACTAGGACATTCCACACCGTTTCCAGCTTCCTCCCCCGCTTGTGTGTGTTCATGCTGCTGCTTCTCCCTGGATGCCTCCTTTCTACCTGCTGAAGCCTGGGATGCTGTTCTTCAATGCCCATCCTGACACTTTCTTTTCATCAAGCCTTTTTTCTTCTGTTAGTTGGCCTCTCTGCTTCCCCCTCTATATGTCTGGGCTTGTGTTAGAGTTGTGTGAGATTGGCACTCTAAGCTGGAAGATGCTTGAACTTAAGATCTAGAGGTCACCTTTGTTCCCCTTCTCTGTCCCTGGTGCCCATTCCAAGACTTCACAGGGAGGTCCTGATATGATTCAGTTCCAAACCAAATCTGACCAAGCTATCCACTTGATCGCCCATTATTTAAATTTTTCATTGTGAGGGCCAGGATAATGAAGAGCCCATTCATGGCCTTTTTGTGTTTTTCCATTATCTCAGGGCCAGAACCCTGGAGGTTTCTATTTCAAGCTTGTCTTTGTCAGAATATGGGGAGGAGGAAAGCTAAGGAGGGGAAATGAGGCCTCCTTGCAGCTCTGACCTGAATATTCTAGAGCTGGCTCACCTGGTTTTCTTTTAGCCAAATAATGAGAGTTCTTGGCCATAGCAGGAGGTGTGTATGGATGGCAAAGGGAATTGTGCCAAGGAATCAAATGACCCCTTGGAGCAGTGATTGCAAGTCCTGAGAATCTCGTTAGCATGGTCTATGGGAAACAGACCCCACTGGTTTCAGGTTTAGGAAGCTGGACATTTGAGTTTGGTGTTCCCTCTCATAAGGTGAGCAAAATAATGCAGAGCTTGGAGTCACTGAGGAGAAGGGTTATATGCCTATTGCTTCAGAGAGCCCAATACCTCTTCTCCTTCATCTCCCGCCTCACCGTATTCAGCACCCCCTTACTGAAGCCGGTTAAATGTAGACTTACATTATTATTACAAAAGGTAATGTCAGTAGCAGCTTACACTTGCATCTTTCATTTTGCTGAACAAAGTATGTCCCACTCAGTGGGCGGCGCCTGTGGCTCAGTGAGCAGGGCACCGGCCCCATATACTGAGGGTAGTGGGTTCAAACCTGGCCCCAGCCAAACTGCAACAATAACAACAAAATAGCCAGGCATTGTGGCAGGCGCCTGTAGTCCCGGCTACTCTGGAGACTGAGGCAAGAGAATCACCTAAGCCCAGGAGTTGGAGGTTGCTGTGAGCTATGTGACACCATGACCCTCTACCCAGGGTGACAGAGTGAGACTATAGGAAAAAAACAAAAAAGTATGTTCCACTCAGTTTGGCAAGTTTCTGCGTGTGTCATGTGCCTGGTGTTCTTTGCCAGCCATGCCTTGCAGGAAGGTACAGAGATGAGAAGGTACCTCTTAATAGAGGCAAGGTGCCCAAGGGGTGGCTGAGTGTGTCCTCTGCCAGACCCAGGTGGATCCCTACAAAACCACTCAGTGGCTGTGTGACCTTGGGCAAGTGAATTAACCTTGCAGAGCCTCAGTGCTTCACTGTGAAGTTGAAATATAACAGTAACTTTGCGACATTATCCTGAGGATGAAAGGACATGGTTCCTGTGATACTCTTGATGCCTGGCTTCTAGTGAGGGTACAAAAAAGGTTAGCAAGCAGCAGGCTGGGAGACAGGGTCTCCTGGGGTGTCCAACCTGCACTCTGTGGGCCATATGTGGATTATTTGAGGCCTATTTTGCTTATTTGTGGTATTAGATATCACAAAAATGATGCAGGGACCTTTTTTTCCCCTTTGTTAGCTTTCATTAGTGTTTGTGTATTTAACATGGGGCCCAAGATGACATCTCCTCTTCTTCCAATGTGCAGCAGAAAAATTAAAAAAAAAAAAAAAAAAAAAAAAAAGATTGGACACCCCGGGTTGGTCCTTAAGGAGAACTTGGCCCAAGGGGAAGGAAGTCTTCACTGATGTTCAATCTTCACAAAAGCCCTGGGAAGTAGGTGGAGACAGTCCTGTTAGTCCCCTCCCCTGACTTTTTTATCGCAAAGTCAGGGACCTGTCCCAGATCTTAACCTGGCAGGACACTGGGGTGGGGCTTGGAGCAGATGTTCTGCTTCCCGCCGTGGCTACTGACCTCAGGAATGAGCTTTCATCAGTCTGTGCTGGGTGTGGGCAGGGCAAACAGTCCGTCAGAATGCTATGCTAGATGTAGGCTGCTCCCAGGAGGAATTTTTGGCTGTAAAAGTGCTTCGAGAAATCGGTGTCATGAGAAGGTGGTGCACCCCATCCGAAAGGAGTGGTTCCCAGGGCTGGAGGATGCCCTGATAAAGCAGAGGGAACCCGATGACCCTTGCAGGTCTGCCAGCCCGGGAGCCTGTAATTCACCCTGTGTAACAACTTAAATGTATAAGTTAACTAAGTGGTAGCATTATACCCTATTAAGGGAGAGCAAATGGCTGTGCCTTTTCTGAGGCAAATCAGACCTTAAATCAGGTGCTCTCAGAGGAATTCAGAGCTGGTGCCTTTATTTTTAGATCAAATGGGGAAAAGGGGACAGATATTTTGTTTTTTATTTTTTTCCACTGGATATGGCTAGAAATTGGTCCCTTTTCTTCTTCTTCTTCTTCTTTTTTTTTTTAACCCACTGTGGGTGTGGTTCTTAGTAGACTGGGGATGGAATCTTCCTTTTTGCATAGTTCATTTTTGCAATAAAATCCTAATTTTAATATTGAAGGAAAAATAATTATAGCATTTAAACACCCTGCATGACGTTAGAAATGCTCCACAGCCAGCCAGTCGTTCAATGCAAGTCACCATTCCCCACTCGGCACTTTACCTTCTGAGGACTTGCTCTTCTGGTCCAGGCACTGTGCTAGTCCCTGGGGCTGCAGAGGGACATTTAGCCATTTCTTAGCTGGCCCTATAGAAATGCGTTCTACTGGGACGCAGAAAATGAGAAAATGTTGCCGGGAGGCCAGCCCAGATGTGGGTCCCTGGAAGTTTGGCTCTGAACAAATTGCATTACTTATTTCTGTCTTCTTGTTATCCTGAGGTACAGGACTGGTCTGAGGGTGGCCCAGAGGTGAGCTGGTATTAGCCTGTGTCATTCTATTAACACCACTCCCAGACACTGCAGGGAAAGGAACTTGGGCTTTTGACTTTGGTTCTTGCTCTGGTATTCTGCTATGCAAAATGTCAAGTCCCTTGTCCTCTCTGAGCCCAGTCTCCATGTATGTTAGAGTGTGAATAATGAAGCTTCCTTATGGGAAGTTGCAAGGATGGATTGCGGGCAAGTGTCCTGTGCATGCCAAACATCACAAACATGGGCCCTTCTCTCTTCACCCTAAGAAGTGATGCCAACAGTGGTACTCGTGTGACTTTAACGTTGAAATTATTGAGAAATTCTACCACTTGTTTCACAAAGTGAATGCTTACCACGTGTCAAGCACAGAAGATCCATAGGTAAACAGAAAAATACTCCATTATGGAAATCACAGGCTAGCAGGGGAATAAATGCTACATAATCAAATCGGCCAGATTCGGGGCAGTTTCTTGGCACAGCAGTAGGATGTTCTTGGAGGCCTCTTAGAGGAGGCAGCCTTTGTACTGAGCCAAGCAGTAAGATGGGCCAGGGGAAAATGGCCTCAGAAAGTCGTGCTCTCTGCTCACCTGTCAGGGCTTTCCTGAAGGTAGCCGATATCAGGAGCATTGCACTCTACATGGCCCCTGAGGACTTTCCATTTCATCGGGTCTCACGACCACACCTTTCTTCACCTATGCTAGCTCTGCTTAGGACAGGAGGGCATGGGACTCCCCCCGCTTGCTTTCTCTCAAGCCCATCAGGAAAGCTTTGTGGCTGGGCCCCTCTCTGCTTGTGCACCCCCAACCCCGCCCCGAGATCTTCTCCTACTCCTCATTTGTCCACACTGGCTCACACCACAGATTTTCCTTCTTAAAAAGACTTCAAAGTGAATGCTCCGGGCTCCCCTTCTTCTTATCTTTGAGTCCAACAGCATTTTTGTGAAGGGATTTTTTTTTTTAAATGTATGTTTATGTTAAAGGGAGTTTTAAACTTTGTTGTTTTACAAGCTCTCCATTTTCTTTTCCCTCCTTTCCAAACCCCTACGTTTCTCACCTCCCCACCTCCCTTCCAGAGCCCCTTTTCCTACAGTACTTTTTCGTTCTTCCCTCTCCTCTCTGCTACTCTGGCATGATCCTTCGCTGCTTTTCCCTTGCCCTCACTTTCCCTCTCCGCCAGCTGAGCTCCCTGAGCTCCTTAACCCGGCTCTTGCCAAGGGCTGTTTTCTAAGTGAAGGGGCCTCTGGTCTCCTCCAAACCCCAGACTCCTTTGAAGATGCCTTTGATAATGTGGGCATGGCCCCCGGCAGACCCGAACCACAGGACACCTATTTGCCCACTGGCTGAAGTTGCCCTGATTTCAAAGGAAGCAAATGTTGTCTTTAACTTCACATGGTGGGTTTTCTCTGGGAGGAATTTCTACAGATACTAAGAGAAAAGTACAACTAGCATTCAATTATTGAGGGGCAGATGCTGCTCTGGGATGCTGTCCTCTCCTCCCTGATCCTCTATGTGGTGTATCCAGCCTTCTGTTAATTAATTCCACTGGTTTCTGGGGATTTACTCCTTTCTATCACTTACGGTTCCAGTCTTTGGGTGCTGCTGACAATTTTCCAGCAGAGCACATGATGTGAACTTACAAAAAACAATAATAGAAAGAAAGAAAGCTAAGTGGATTGTGGTTCTATTGTTACACTGTCAGACCTGATCAGCACCCCTCCACCCGCCTCCGCCACTCCCTGCACCGAGACCCTTTAGGAGGACACCTGGAAAAAGGAAGCAGAGTCCTCAGGATTTTGTCAGCATGGCATCAACTGTGGTTGCCTTTCATTAACCACACACCATTTGTCATCTCCATATGCAGTTTATTAGCATCATTTTACTTTTCTAACCATGCCAGCCTGAAGCAGCCTGGCCCCTGCAGCTGATTTGTATTGATGAGGGCATCAATTGGGGTTATTACCTTTTCTGTTGAAGGATTCAGCTTTCTGAGAACTTACCAGTCATTTTAAGTTGCTGATGGGCATAATAAACCTTTCTAGTGAGATAAGTAATTATATACGCATACACCCACGCGCACACATTCACATCCAATCGATTTTGGTGAGGGAGGTTTTTGTGATCATTGGATTCTGAACCTTTCTTTTAGAATAGTCCAGCTTCATTTGAGGAGGGTCTACAGGTCCATTGGGACATCTGAGGGTTTTCCCAGCAGTTAGGGTTGTGCCAACTCATGGCACCGCCCCCTGTTACTGTCACAGCTGAGAAGGGAGCCTGCTCCCCCCCCACTGGTTTGGGGGTACCTAAGGAGCAGACTTGCCTCTGAGCCTGTTTCAGATGACCTTTATGGCAAATGCTGAAGGTAATTGAAGACATACTAGCCATTCATGTGATTAAGGAACAGGATTTTCCTTACTTGAAGACAAATAGAGCATCATTGTGGGATTTGCAGGGTGCTTTTCATTTTAGGGGCTTATAAAGCAAGAGAATCCAGAGTTTAATGGTTTTTGCCTTAGATTAATTCGGTCATTAGGAATATTTGGTAGAAGTTTAATTCTGGGAGCATTCCTCTGGGTTTGATACCCAGGTCTAAAAGTTTCTTTCTACAGCATCCCAGTTAGCATAAGTGTAGTCAAAAATAAAGGTGGACAGTGTAAGCTCTTGTCTTTCCTGTTATTGTAGATTTTGATGTTATTGTGAGTTTTTAACAAATTATGCACTTCTCCCAAAGCAAGCCCTGCTTAGTGCTTGCTGGAAACAAGTTGTGTGGAGGAGCCTCCATACACACATGCCTAACCAGGGCTCGCCCCACGAGTGGAGGTCGAGGAGCATGGTGGGGCCTGCGGGTGGGTTGGGAGCTTTGCTGAGCACCTTCCGTGCCGGTGCTCTGCACAGCGCTTTGCATCATTCGCCTGCTTTGTTATTGGACAACCCCAGGAAATAGCTGTAATTATTTTTCCACTTCAAAGATAAACTCAGGTCAAGGAGAAACAAGTCACTTATCCAAAGTTACACAGTTGATGGTGCAGAGATTAGAACATGGAACCAGAGCTCTCAACAACTGTGCTGTGCTGACACTTAATAGAACAATCCAGCAATTCCTGGTAGTGAAGAGATCAAACCCTAATGAAGGTGTGTTAATCTCCTACTGTACCATTCCCTGGCACAGTTTTACCCGCTGACCTTAAACAGCTTGCACATTAATTATAGGGATAGAACATTAGCACTTACAAATCAGCTCCAGTCATATCACAATTTTGCTGAAAAGCCTCAGTCTCCTCTTTAAACTTGCCAATGTGTTGATTGTGGCCTCAGATCATTTAGTCATGTGTATTCCCTGCCTACAATTTCCCCCTGTTTCGTCCTCCCCTTTTCTCAGGGTCCACCTCCATGGCCCTCTCTCTCTTCCACCCATCTTCCTTCATGCCTGGTGTAGGTGGTAATTTTTACTTCTTTATAACTCTCATCTCCATAGAAATTTACTATTTTTCTCTCTTGTGGCATATGACATCTTTCTTTTTATAAGTTTATAAGCTCCTTGAGGACAGGACTAAACTGTGGATTTCTATAGAATGAGTGGGAATTAGCTCTGCATGGGAGTGTGTGTGGGGAGGCAGGTAATGTTGGGAGAGAATGGGTAAGAAGGTGGCGAGGCCTCACCCCCAGCAAGGGTCCTTTCTATGAGTGAGGCGAGCTCCATGGGCCCCTGGTACCCTTTATCCCTTCACTCCTTTCTCTGGGCATTTTCTGGATCCTTCTTTTCTGGCTGTCTTGATCATTCACATTAGAAAACACTGGGGTTGGTGAGGGGCTGGGATTTCCCTGATGGTATTTCTTCCCTGAATAATACCACCTCCTGGGTGCTTGGTCCTGCCAGTGAACCCCCTCAGAACAGAATCTCTCATCAAGGCAAATGCTCTGTTTTGGAATGGCAGTTGTCTTTCACATTCTGGGCTGGTCCTTTTCCCTTCTGCCCCTCTTATTCAGACTCCTGAGTTAGGAGAGGATGGACAAGACTTAGCACCAGGGCACGTTACTCACGTGTCAGGAACACTGACTGCAAAGGACAGCTCGGACCTAGTTTAAAGGAGACCAGCAGATTTGGCTATAGAGTTGGAAATTAGGGCGTGTATGAAAAATAATTAGGAATTGTAGCCTTAGGAAAAGAAGCCTGCAGGGAGAATCAAGTAATTGTCTTGAAGCATATGAAAGCCAATTTTACTACTGAGTTAGGTCAGCTTGTCTCTTCCCATGGAGAGGAGAGAAGTATGTTTAAACTCGGAAAGGAATGGTTTCAGCTAAATGTGCAATTGTTACCTGCTGGCACGAGCTGTCATGAAGATGCTTGCATTGAAATTGGAAAAGGAGTCCTTTCTTGAGGGAAAGCTTAGGCAGAGACAGGGAGCTGTCTTAGGTATGCATCAAATTTCTTTCTGTTCTCAGGACTTGGTCATTTGACTTGACTGTGAAAGGCATCGGGATATGTGCCTGAGAATAATCACTAAGTGGCATTACTTGGTTAGGTCAGACATAGATGCTTTTGAATCCCTTAAAGTAGGTTGAGATTGCAGCTCTTCCTTTTACCAGCTGTGTAAATTAGGGCCAGTTTCTTATCTCTTCTGGGCCTCTAATTCCCTTTATTAAAAAATGTTAATTTTGCATATGTTGTGACATTGTTGTGATAACAGGTGTACAAGGGATATCATAACTGTGGAAATTCATTAACTCTGAACACATAGATGGTTATAGATACATGGCAACTAGATATTGAGGACAATAAATGATGCTCAGCCTTTTCCCTGTAGGAGTTATTTCTTTGGTTAAGAAGATTTGAAAAATGCAAAGATATTTGAGACTGAACAGAGCCAGGCCAGAAATGTTAGGAAGCCTAAACTCTGACGTCATACACAATTCAAAATAAAAAATGCTAAACTATAAATGCAAAGAAACTGAGTTGTATTGTACCTGATGTTTACCATGATTCTAGTCCACGGCTTGGTGGGGTTTGGTTTTTATTTCTGAAATATCACCATCTTAGAAAACTGTTTTGGGACCCTAAGCACATGCTTAGTCTGCTAGGGATGACATGGAGTAGCAATTAGGTCACAGCTTCAGTCTCTCTTTCAACAAATAATTCTTGAGTACTTGAGCAGCCAGTACCTTTGTTGCAAGAAACAGAAGCCAACTCTGGATGACTTAAGAAAAAGGTGATTTATGAGGATGATAAGGGGCTCACAGAACTTCCTTTTATTTTATTTTATTTTTTTATTTTTATTAAATCATAATTGTGTACATTGCTGCAATCATGGGGCACAACGACACAGAACTTTTAGGAAGACTTTTAGGAGAATGAGTAGAAACTAAGACTCCTCTGAAGGACATAATGCTGGAAATGGGCGAGTCCGAGTGCCACAATCTTGGGTGAGTCTGAGTGCCACAATGTTGGCTGTGGTGAATTTGTTCTTCACATTTTCTTTGTGTTACTACGCGAAGGCTTGGAGTTCCCAGAAGGAGGTGTGGTGCTGACTTCAGAACATATTCCTGCCCACAGCTATAAAAAGACACAGGTAAAAGAAGTATCCATCCCTTCACTTATGGGATAAAAGGCAAGCATCAGTGGAGACTACATTCCACACAAATGGGAGATCGGGGGCTAGCAGGAAGAGTGTTAGGTATTGGGTAGGGGATAAACAGAGACAGATATCCACTGTGCTGTTGACGTGCCGGGTCCATCTGTTACTGTGTGGTCATCCATCACGCACTTCGCCGGTTGCGGCCTCCATTGTTTACCTGTCTGTGCATTTTTGTCCTGTCTCTGCAGAGGGTCTTTAGACTCTGGTGGGTAGGGACCCTGGTTTGTAAGCTTTGTATTGCCCAGTGTAGCACTTGGTAAATGTCTGGTGGTCAGTCGCATCACCACTTACTGGATTCTGAAGGGCACTTACCTCCATCAGCACAAACAGACGCAGATTTGGTATCCCTGGGGTGAGAAGTGTGTATTAGACACCAGCGTAGGTAATGAAGCCTAGAAATAGCCTCTTGGCCTCAAAAAATTGGCAAATACATCTCTATGATTGCTAGCTGATTTCCAGCGCTGTGTGTGCTGCAGGCCTAGGGTCTCTGGTGGAAAGGTTGAAAAATAATATAAACTCATCCCCTCAATTGCTTTATTAAATAATGCACGGATGACAGGGCATGAAATATTGATGCGCAGAGAGCTCATCCTCCTGCAGGGGAGAGGGGCCTCTGGATAATTGGTTTTTCTACATGGCAACCAAGATAGCTTAGAAATACTGTTACTGTTTTCCTCACCATATCAAGCCCTAGCTATTAATGGAGAGATAGACCCAAGTGATTCTTGTTTTCTAAATCCTCATTATCCTGCCATCAGGGAGGTATCAACAAAGCGTTGGTGTTTTCATAGAAATCAGCTTGCAGGATCAGGCTCTTCCATGGGTTGAGTTCGAGGGCCATTCTGACCATCTTCTTAAAATTGGTGGAGAATTGTATTGTTTTTTATCTGTCTGGAAGATTTAGAAATGTTGTGAGCTGAGTTTTGAAGGTCAGGGCTGCATTATTTTATGGTAGAAGTTGAAATGCAATAATTATTGAATTCCTTGAGAAAGTGCTTACACTAGTATAGTATGGAAACCTGCATCCAAAGGCTAGGTGCTTAGGCCATTTGCTGGCCACGCAGGCAGATTGTCCACGGTGTTTTATATGTAAGACATGCACGACAGGAGGAGCTGCTGTGGTCCTCTTAATGGGATTTTAAGTCACAGTAACCTTTATAATTGGAGGCACACAGATAACATATGTTTATTAGAAAGGTACGATGGTAGTTGTGTTGACCTCTTGGAGATAAATGGCAATTCACACTCTAGCACTATTTTCTCTTTGTAGGAATCATTAGCCATCATGTTAAGTGGGTCCAGAAATAGTTAGATTGAGTGCCTACTGTGTGCCAGCGTGAGGTTTTCTTCTCTTGTCTTCACTCTTTTTTACTTTTGGTCATTTGTAATTTTTCCTCCAACAACTAATTTTGCCTGAGAATAAGTTGAAGCTCTCTGGATATAAGTACAGATAGCTCTCAGTTACTTAAAACCTATTGGTGGATTTTCTTTGATCTGGCAAACATTTATAGAACACCTATTACTAGCTGGGTCCTGCCCTTTCATGATGATAGTGTGGTCTGCCTGTTTTCATGTGGTGGTTTCAAGAAGGTCATATCCCAATTAAGTTCTGCAAACATTGATTGAGTGCCTCCTCTGTATTGGACACGGGGGAAGTCACTGGGAGTACAGAGATGAGTGAGATCCATTCTCTGCCCCAGCGGAGCTCACAGTTAGGGAGAAAAATATGCAGAAAAGAGCCCCATGTGACCACGTGACTTCTCGTGAGTGTGAAATTGATGCGTCACAGGAAGCTGTGCCGACACAAGCATTAATGCAGAGGAATGTCTGTCTGGGGGAAGAGTGGAGTGTGGGGACATCCCCCGATGGTGTGGCCAGGTGGTCTGAGGTGCATCCAGGGTGCTTGCTCTCATGGAGGGTGGGGACACCCCCCAATGGTGTGGCCAGGTGGTCTGAAGTGCACTGAGGGTGCTTGCCTCTCTCCAGAGGCCGCTGAGGTTTGAGCTCTGTTGCAGGCTCTTCCTGCTCACACTACAGGATGCCCTTTCCCATGAGAACACCTAGAGCATGAAGTGTTACATCCCTGTTATGGGGACAGTCTCTCACCAGGTTCACTGTGGATGTGGTGATCTTAGAGCACAGTGATGCATGAGAAAGGCTTTGCAGTCACCCACAGGAGAGTGTATGCCTCTGTGCATTTAAGGGTGTTTCACAGTCTCTCTGCACTTCAGTTTCCTTATCTCTAACTTGATAATAGTAATAATGCCTGTACCAGTCATCTTGGGCTGCTGTAACAAAACATCATATACTGGGCGGCTAAGCCACCAGAAGCTTATTTTCCCACAGCCTGGAGGCTGGAAGTCCGAGAGCAGGGAGCCAGCAGGGTCCACTTCTGGTGAGGGCCCTCTTTCCGGCTAGCAGGCAGCCGCCTTCTTATTCTTCTTGCACATGGCCTTTCCTTGGTGTGTTACAAAGAGAAAGAACAAGCTTGTGGTGCCTCTTCTTAAGGACACAAATCCCATCATGGGTGCCTATCCTCATGATCTTTTCTAACACCAATTAATTTCAGAGGCCCCATCCTCATCCCCAAATACCATCTCATTGAAGGTTACAATTTCGACGTATGAATGGGAGCGTGATTCAGTCCACGTCAGTGCCTAATTTATCTGGTTGCTTTTAGGTAATGTTGTTAAAGGAGAGCCTAGTTCAGTGCCTGGCACATGGTAAGTACAGTCATCTCTCCATATCCACAGGTGCTGCATCTACATGTCCAAGCAATCATGAATCAAAAATATTCGTAAAGAATTAAAAATAACACAATAATAAAAATAATACAAATAAAAATAACGCAGTGTAACAACTGTTTACCCAGCATTTACATTATGTTAGGTAGCATGTGTAGTATACCTATGGATACAGGTGGGTTGTACTGATTATGCACAAATACACCATTTTATATCAAAGACTTGAATATTCTTGCATTTTGGTATCTGTAGGGGTCCTGGAACCAATCCCTCATGTATACCAAGGGGCAACCATATTCTACAAACATTAACTTCTTTAGTCGCATGCGTGTATCTCTATTCCCTATAAAATTACAAGCTCCTCAAGGCCATTGCAGTGTTTCGTGTGTGGCTTTCTATCTGAAGTGTTTATTATAATGAGGATCCAGTAAAAGTGGAGAAAGAACAAAGAACCTGGATTTCCAACCATAGCTTTGAATCTTGGCCTGGCTGTGTGTTAGCTGTGTGCTCCAGGGCAGTGACCAAACCTCTCTGAGCTTCAGTTTTGTCTGATGGGTGAGATGGGAATAGAAACTCCTATTCCCCAGACTTCTGGTGAAGTTTAATTGAGATAAGCCCTGGGAAAGCACTGGAGTTTTCTGATGCATAGTGGATATTCTCTATGTGTTAGCTGAATGAGATTCCCACACATTTATTTGTGCAGTATTCGTTAAGCTGGCAGAATCGGTCAACCTGTGGTTCCAGGTTGCTGTGACTCTACTTCCCCTCTGTGGTCTTTCTAGTGGGTAGGTGCCTAGGCAGATAGCAATTTGAGGAAATTCTTGATAAGGAGGATTAAAAAAAAAGATAAACTTAATATGGCAGAGAAGTAATGACTTAGATCAAATAGTCACATAGAAAAATGGGTTATTTTGAATGCTCTTCATCCCATTAACAAAATTTAATCTAATGGTGAAAATTTATGGGGCAGCAAGCAATCTGTCTTGCCTGATGGTGCTCAAAAGTGCAAATGAACTCTTCCTATAACCTCCCTGCTTTTCAGAGTTTAACAGCATATGAACATTTACATTTTAAACAAGGTGGCCCTCACTCCATTGTGCGAAATGTATGGTCTGTTAGCAGTTTAAATTTTCTGAGAAGCTACTTTGAATAAAAAGAAATATGTACAATATGTGTTAATAAAGATAGTTTTTTGTTTGGTATAAATGTTATGGGTGAACGGCAGACTTGCTGTCTGGGCAGTGGTAGAAGAACAAGGAAACTGGGAGTCACGTGCTGGCCTGTTGGGACTGCCACGGTGAGGGGTGGATCTTAGCGCTGAAGGCTCAGAATGTCTTCATGCCAACTCGCCTGATTGTTAAGAGCATAGGCCTCAAGGCAGACCCAGGTATGTGACCTTGGCCTAGTTATTTTATGGCATTGATCCCCAGTTTCTGTGTCTACAAATTGGGGAAATGTAGATTGTAATGAGGATTTAATGAGATGGTGCCGCAGTATCCTGTGCCCAGGAGTTGTTGGCTGATACTATTATTACTACGATTGCATTGCATAATAATGCAAAATTAGTGACCTGTGGAATTTTTAGAACCTGAAACAAAAATGTTACTTCATCCTAAAACATCTTTTTAGAAAGGTACTTAGGGAGTTTTCATTTTTATACAGGTCTTTGAACCCCAGAGGAGATTTGAGGGTCCCCTGCTTACTTAGCCTTCTCTTGATCTTTGCTGCCTTTCCCTGACAGGTTTGTCTGCTACTCTCGCATGTTTCCCTGGAGAGTGAGTCCCGTGGCAGCAGGGGCTTTGTGTCTGCCACTCACTGTTATATTTCCAGCATCTAAACCAGTGCTTGGCCTGTGGTAGGTGCTGACTATATATTGGTCATTGAATAAATTCTTCGGCTTTCAATCCTCCAATTGTGCATCTGGTTCTCCCCTGGACCAGAAAGATCTCTTCTCACTTTGTATCTCTCTTAACGAATTTAAAGGCCAGTGATAGTTGTGAAGCTGTAGTTGGTTTTCCCTTTTCATTAGGGTCAACACGATACAGTGGACAGAGCATTGGGTTGGGGGTATGAGGCCAGGGTCTGGTTTCAGTTCTAAGACTTGCTTAAGAACCTTGGACAAATCAGCCTTCCCTTTCTGCACTTCAGCCCCCCAGCAGAATCATGAGGATATTGGTTTGTGTAATTTCTGAAAGACCCTTCTAATGTGGAATAGACATGCTCTGGGGAGATTCTTTAGGGACAAATCTCAATTTCCTTTTCTTCCTTTCTTATTTCCCCAGCACCAGTCAGGCTCATTTATTTCCTTTATCTCCCATACAGAAATGACTCTATCCCTGAAAAAGATTTTGAAAAACGGCTTTTTCCAACACACCTGTATATCCATGCTGGGAGTTCTCAACCCTAGAACTATTGACATTTGGACCAGATAATTCCTTGGTGGGGTGGCTGTCTTGTGCTTTGTGGAAGTTTAGTATCACCTTGGCCCATACCCACTAAATACCAGTAGCATCACCCTATCCCCACATACCAATTGTGACAAGCAAAAATGTCTACAGATCTTACTAAACATCTCCTGAAAGGGGAGGGCTGGAATGGGGAGGGAAAATGGTCCCTGATCTAGGCACACGTTCTTTCATAGTCTAATTGGAGATGGCATTGTAAGAAGATGAAGGTTTTCTCAGGAGACTCGAGCAAATGGGAATAGTACATTGATTAGAGGCTTCGTTTTCCCCCTGGGATGGAGGAAAAGAAAAAAGAAAAAGAAAACAACTTTCTTACCAGCTTGAAAGTAAAAATATAAAGCCAGCCCAAATATTTTGCTGGGGACCTGAATTCACACTGAGATAATTCTATGTATAATATATCACCAAGGATGGGAATAGGGAATGACAACTCTTAGATCTTACCCAGAATATGACAGCTATTGGATTTTATTCTTACATCATGGAAATTGGGTAGCTGTAGCACTGAATACTTGATGAAAAAGATAGGTTTAAAAAATCTTCCGTCTTGCTAACATCTCAAATATAGGCAAATCCTGGAGATTGTTGAATACAAAAACAGTTTGGAGACAGCAGTATTTTCAGTGGTGCTGGGATGTTATTAACAATGCGTTTATTATAATCTTATTATTAATATTTTGTCAACAAAAGTATGATAATGGCTGCTCTGCAAGAAGTAAAAAAAATATTTATACAACAGGAGCTCACAAATTGGTAGGCGACATAAACAAAAACTGGCAGAAACATCAAATCTAAACCATAACGAAATTTATACATGAAATCCATGATAATTTTATAACATTAAAAATAATTTGCTGTTGGAGCTGAAAAAAAGCTCAAAGTGGAAAGGTAGTCTTGGATGAGGAGAGAGGTTAGGGGCTGGTGAGGAATGAGGGCTAACCTGAGTGTAGTTTGCTGAGTCATCAGGAGGTTTGTGACGATCCTAATCAGCTTTATTTGGAGACTGGTGAGAGGACATACACTCGACATTATGTGTCACCTTTCAGGTATTTATTTCATGGCTTAGGATATTCAAAGTGGATGCAGTCCCACTTTAAGAGATCCTTATTTCCTTGTCTCGTGTAACTCCTGGGGTTGGTATCTGTCCTTTGAAGTGTTGTCCCAACTCCAAACTACCCATTCTCTGGGAAGATTGTAACTTCATCAAGGAAACAATGAAAGAAGAAAGACGGTAGATGGGACCCTCGTGGAGATGTTTGCTTGAGACCAGCCTCCCCACCCCGTGCTGTTCCTGATTGGGTCCAGAGAGCACCTGACTCCAGGCTGAGCATTTAGACCAAGGCTTTGGATGTAGGACTAAGAGTGTCCCAGCCTCTGTGTGACTGGAGCTCCACTGCTCTGTCTGGGCACCGTGAGCGGTCACCCTTCCCTCCTGAAGCCCGAAGAAGCTACATGAGACATTGGCGGCTTGCCGCCTCTGACAGAGAGCCCATCTCCTGAGGATCATGTCATCACAGGGCCACTGTGGGAGGTGGATGAGGAGTGCCCAGGGGTCTTCTCATACCCTCACCTGCCTCTTCTCCTTGGTCCCCGCCCTCGTCACAATGCCCCAGGACTCCTTCCCTTCTGTGGCAGCCTCCGCATCTGCCCCTCTGGGTAAATCCCACTGCATCCCGCAGTCTGTGCATGGGGTCGGCATCTCCAGGGAGCAGCTTTCTGTGGGCTGTGATGTGGAGGAGGTCCTGCTCCCTTCAGTCACTCAGAGCCTTCACAGCAGGTGACACGGACACGGTCAGCATGCCAACTTGCCCAGCGGTGGCTAGGTTTCACCTGACATAGAATGTTCCGTGCCCTGGAGCTATGGTTTCTAACCACAGACCCCTTTGAAGTCCTCTAGAGAGCCTGAGCCTGTATTGCTGAAGAGTACTTTGTATGTTAGCAACAGAATGTGGCTCACAGGAAGAATAGTCAAAGCTCACAGAGGCCATGAGCGGCTGGAAAACCTTGGGTTGAAAAGGGGACAGGACTAGAGGAAGCCAAAGGGCTGGGCAGTGAAACCAGAGTCTGATCATTCTACGTGCCTCTGCCCTGGGGACCCTTTTTCCTGTTGCAGACCTCTGGAAGGTCACCAGGGTGGGGAAAGGAGGGATCAGCCGGTACCTGTCTTTGTAGTGGGGAATGGGCTTTTGGATTCCTGCACCACAAAAATCCCATAAAGTTTTGTGTGCAAATTTTAGACCTTCTAAAACCAGTCCATGGATTCTAGTTACCAGCCTTTCATCTGAAGGAATTTCTGTTTATTTCTATCATTTCAGGGCTTAGTCAGTGCCTAGGGGATGGAAGTGGGACCCATCAATTAACAGAAAACTCTACAGAGAAGGAAATCATGTAGATTTCCTCGTTTGCCACCTTTGGATACATGATGACGAAGGCCTATCCCAGGGGGACAATACTGGGTAGAAGAGGTCCCTTTTTGGCTCCCTTGCTATAGAGTCACCTCTGGGATCTGATGGTGTTAAGACTGTTAGGAAAAAAAACAACAGAGTAAAGAAAGCCTTTAAGAGGGGGAAAATTCTCCAGGGCAGAGGATTTCTAAATTAATTACTCAGATGTACAAATTCAAAGGAGGAATAATTAGACAGCCTGTTAAAGCTAAAAAAGAAGTTATCATGTTGTTTGCCAAACAATAAAGTAGCAAGAACTGGGAACTGCTTTTAAAACTAAAGACAACTAATCCTCCTGGAGCATTCCCATCCGCGTTGTCTTGGGAGACTTTGTTAAGTGAAGAAAGTATAGAATTTGAATGGTGCGATTATTTATTTTATAAAGAAAAGACTTGTTCTTGTGGAGCTCTAGGTAGTGCAAACTCCAGTGCCTGTGGGACCAGGCAGGCAATTTAGGTACAAGGGAAGGAAGAAGGCAGGCACGGGGTGCACTCGTCCACAAGGGGAGAGAAGGAAATACGGGAAAGAAGAGGGAGCCACGTGGGGTACAGTCCCATGTGTGGGCAGGCCTGCCAGTTAAAGATGACCCAGCAATGTATGCTAAGCTTTTGTCTGATAGTCTCTAAGTTTTTATTGCTGGTAACTTATTTTTAAAGTACTGTACGCACTGGTCCCAGCACACCTGTGGGCTGATTGTGCCTGCTCTCTGTGGCCTCTGGTGCATGATGGCTCCTGATGCACTCTGTCCCTGCTAGCACTAGGTGCTTGAGCAAATGTCACGTCTTCTCTTAACAGGTATCTCTGTTATCTTGGCCATAAAATGCAGATGGAGGTAGCACCTGCCTCATGGGCTTGCTGAGAGGCTTTCATGAGGTCATATGTTCCAGGTCCCTGTTAGCTCTCACAGGTCTGCCAGGGCCACGGGCATAGGGAGTCAGCACCAAAAATGATGCCTGGAATGTAGTCGGTGCTTAGTGAAGACCCGTGCTTAACAAATACCTGAATTGTTGGATATCAGACTACTTTAGAGTAAACTCTGTTCTCCTATTGGTTTCTCTTTTGAAATCAAAAGGTGGGCAGGAGCGGCTATGGAGAGGTGTTCCCATAAGGAACTATGCCCCGTGAAATGAACAGGCAGACTCGGTGGAGAGATAGAAAGGAATGGGTCAAAGTGGTGTCCATGACCCTGGAAAACCAGGATGGCAGGTGCCAGCTGCGTATAGCAGACCACCTCCAGCAAGTCACTTCATTATTGCAGCAACACCTGGTGGTCACTTTGACACCGTCCCACCATTTCTTGAGTGCAGAGGCACTGCCCTGTTCCCCTAGTGGGTGAGGAGCTGTGAGCGTACCCCTCAGGCCCCTCGCTTTGTGGGGCCGGGAACCTCTATCTGAGACTGTGGCAGCCTTTTGTCATATTCCACCTGCAATGCTGTTGCCTGAAACGGTGGTGAACAGAGTCTGCAAAGTTGTCAGCTTGCTCCTTAGAAATCAGGTAAAAATCAGTAGCCTGCTTCATCAGTGTGAGTTTGAGATTCTGAATGCTGACTTGGCTTCTAGTGACAGAAACTCGTGGAGAGGGAGGGAAAAGGCCTGGCGGGTCTGCCCACCGAATGGGGCTTTGAATCAGCATCCAGGGCCTCTTAACCTTGTTGACTGGACAGGGCTCACAAAGAGACCAGACGGAGCTTTTGTTTGTCCGAGAAAGGAGCACACCAGGGAGATTTGTTGCCCATTTAAAAAACGATTGGGCGTGAAATAGATACTGTTTGAATTACACAGAAACACATCTTCTCATTAGCTTTTTCAGGATCACAAAAGGCCTGATGGCTGGTTTAGTCCCAGCTTGTGGGATCTTCTGCCAAAAATTGCTGTTCCACATTTGCATGAGGAGGGAGTATTTGGAGAAAAGGGAATCTCTGTATTTCATCATTATCCCTCTTCTTTTCCCCTGAGCCTTATGTCTGTGGAGTGCCAGGTGTCACTTTTGAACCTGACCTCACTGAGCAGAGGGAGTCTGTCCGTCTTTCACGTTTCCCCATGTTGGCTGGCTGGGCAGTGGTAGAGGCAGAGTGGAGGGATCAGGAGTCTGCTTCGGGGATTGTGAGGGTGGGGTTCAGGCCCACCAAGAGGGGGCCTCAGCCCGGGGTGGGGGGCTTCCTATGGAGGATGGGACCAGTCTGGCAGTAGAGGAGGCTCATAGCAGGTCTCCTGGAAAGTAGAGAATATCGGCAAGGTGATTTCAGGTTTGTGCTTCAGCCTAAAGATGAAAAAGTCTGGTGGAAAAGTCTGGAGAGGAAAAGGAGCTAGACTGTTGCAAACCTAAGGAACACTTCAGAGGAATCACTGGGGAAAGAGTTGAAACCAACATTACTAAGGCCTTGCTGGGATCAGTGCTAAGCATGTGACACGTCTCTTCCAATCTCCTAATCACTGTGTAAGGGAGGTATTGCTACTCCCCTTTATAGCTCAGAGAAGCTGTTTAACTTCCCAAGGTCACATGGTACCCAAGAAGCTGAGCTCAGGTATAGAATTAGCTCTGTGTAGCCTGCAAAGTTCACACTCCATTGGCCTTTCTACATAATCCATGTTACATGTATTGATGACTTGCTTATGGAGGAAAGACTGTGTCCAGGGAATTTGAGATCTGGAGTTTCTGCAGACTGTTCCCTTTGGCTTTGGCCCCTTGAGCAACAGTCAGTCAGGACCCTGTGTTGAAGCAGAGCCCAGGTCATTCACAGCATGATGGCGATCGTGGAGTTGAGCACAGGTCTGGAGCAAGGTGGAATGGTGGTGCTGCAGCATCTCAGATAGACATCACCTGTCACTCAGATACCTGCAGACTCATTGCTCTAAGATTACACATTGGAGATTCAGTCTTCCTACAGTTAAGTCCTTGTCCTACCTCAAAATGTGTATTTGGAAAAGTCATGAGGTCTGTTAAGTCCTGTCCCTTTATCCGACATTGTAGGGCCATTTCCCACCTTGGGGTCTTTGCAGTCTCTCTCCTGGAATAGTCTTCAAATGACCTTCAAAAGGCTGACTCTTTCTTGTCAGACTAATGGCTTACATGTTACTTCCTCAGAGAGGTTTTCTCTGACCTTTCAACCTCGAGTGACCACCCAAGAATCTCTATTGCAGGGGTTCTCCTAATGCTGCAACTGTCCTAATGCTGCAACCCTTTAAAACAGTTCCTGTTGGTCGTGACCCACAGGTTGAGAACTGTTGCTCTATTGCATCATTCTTTTATCTGCTTAACTCTTATTATCATCTAGTGCTTTCTTCTTATTTCTCTTCCTTCTCTATTCTTTCCTCTCCCTCCCTCCTTTCTTTTCTTTCTTAACATCTCTCTACTAGAATGTAAGTTCCTTAAGTCTGTCTTAATGACCTCTCATTGCCCAGTACTTATAATAGTACTTGAGATATAAAATGAGTTTTATAAATGTTTGTTGAATGAATGGATTAAAGTCTTTCCTATGTTAAAAATGAGTGTGTTGGTCTAGAGATGCCCCAGGGACTCTTGCAGCTCTGAATCTTTCTGGCCTAGAAATCTCAGGTTTTTAGATCCATGCAGAGATGCCCCTCATATAGTTTATTCAGCATTAACTGAGCATGTCCTCTGGAGCAGAAATCTCAGGGAACCTGGGGTTCAGAAATGGTAGTCAGACTTGGTTCTCAGCCTCATGGTGCAGACTAGAGTGGTGGTTAAGCCCTTGAACCTGGGATCAACAATTGTTATTGAGCCCCTGTGATATTCCAGACACTGCTTTAGGAGAGGGGTGTGCAGTAGTGAAGAGGACAGACACTATCTCTGGTCTCCAGAGGCTTTGACTAGCTTCAGATGAACTTGGAGTTACATCCCAAATTGGCCACTTATTAGCTGCATGATCTTTGGCAGGTTTTAATTTTGTTTCCTCTCCTGTCAGGTGGAAATAATATTGGCCTTGTAAGGTGCTTGTAAGAATGGAATGGGATTTTGCATCAGACAGTACAGGCTCGGCTCAAGAGGCATGAAAGCACACCAGATGTTAGAGGGTTTATGAATTATCCAGTGTAACTGAAGGTAAGATTAATACTGGATGATGAGGAGAATATAGGCAGACAGTGGGAACTAAATTCCAGAAGGGAAGTTTCAGGCCAGACTGCACAACATGGAGTCATGAAGCTCCATTACAAAAAAAAAAATCTATAATTTTACAAAACCTAGAATATCAACCCCTCTCCTATGAAGGAAAGAATTTTGCAGCCATTATGGTACTCAAAGATGAACTTCTCCCTGCTCTGTCTTATTGGTTATGTGCTCAGTATTATTGCTACAAAACAAAAACAAAAAAATGAAGCTTTTACTATTGCATTTTTTTCATGCTTGTCCTTGGAAACCCCATTGGTATTTGCCCATTAGTTATGGTTGCATCTGTCTTCCCTGTGCACATAAGCCCTGAGTTATGTTTTACTTTAGCACAATAGACCTTATCTTAGACTAACGTAAGGGAGGTAATTAGCCACTGAGTGGCACACTGGTGGAAAGATAGGGAAAGAGAGCCTGGTTGTGGGCAAGGTTGGAACTGTGAATTGCTTAGCTTCTTGGGATGCAATGTGATGAAGTATTTAGCAAAGATTGCATTGCCTGGGACACAGAAAACTGAGGAATAAGAAGAATACACAAGACTTAAATGATATAACACTCACCAAACCCCACAATGGTAGATGCAGCCATCCTTCTTGCAGCTTGAGATAGTTTCTTGGAGCAGATGCCCCAAGAAACCCCAGTTTTAGTCAACACTAATTTTGCCATGATTACTTCAGTGTTATCAGTTGAGAAATGGAATTTTATAAGCTTGGGATGGTTCCCAAGGAAGCAGAAATGAACCTGCCCCAATTGGAGAAAGAAAGGGCTTGAAAATGAACAGTGTTTGTTTACCCATTCGTGAATCCATAACCATGTGTTTCCAAAAGATTAACAGTGGGAGGGATAAAAGTAATAATGGTTTTAATTTTGATATTTATACCTGGGGAACTGCAGATGCTTTGTAGCTCCTTCACACATGTCACCCAGCTCTCGGCACTTAGAAAGCTCTCCCCCCAAAAGCTTTGAATTATGCAGGATCAGTTCTCTAGAAAAATCCTGTGGGATGGAGATCCCTGGGAAGAGATGACATGGAAATCTATTCCAGGGAGCATGGGATGCATTTTTATAATTGGATTTAGTGGGAGCTTCTTTCTGGTCCCACAAGAATGAACAATTTGTTCATGAGAATTCCTTGTGTGTACTTTTACTGGTATTGATTTTCTATTTTAGATAATAGTACTCTGGAGAGCTCTACTTCATTCTAGGACCCTTTAAACATGATCAACACTTTCAACATTTCTCAAACTTTCCTACCAAAGAGCCCCTAAGGGCAAGTAAGAGCGAGCAGCAGTTCTGAGGTTCGGGGGCAGCAACCACCGTGAGACATACCCTCTTGAAGTTTGTCCTATACAAGTTTATATAAATTTTGCATTTTGTTCCATAATAGATCAGTGATTGCTTTAATATAAAAAAATTAAAAATTACCAACCTCCTAGTAAAATAGATGCTTCAGGGAGATTCAGCTGTAGATTTGCATTTTGCACAGGCTGCCATATAGTCTGAGAGGGAAGAATTAGATTAGATTGTGGGAACATAAGAAAAAGAGGGGGGAATGTGTGCTGTGTTGGACATGTCTGGTGCGGGACTGCTGGTTTCCCTTTTCTCGGTTAGGGTTTAGACTTTTTGGGGGGTGGCCGTGAATGAACACCTGTTATCTACCAGAGCTCTGCACTGAAGTTCTGCTCTGTAGGATGCCAGACTATAAAAGTGACACGTCATTTGAAGCTCTGAGAGGTCATTTGAGCATCTGTGTCCCTGATCTGGGGCAAGTTTTTTTTTTTTGCAGATTTTGGCCAGGGCTGGGTTTGAACCCGCCACCTCTGGCATATGGGGCCGGCGCCCTACTCCTTTGAGTCACAGGCACCACCCTGGGGCAGGCTTTCCCTGAAGACTTTACTGTTCTGATTGTAGTTATCACCTGTTTCAGCCAGGCTCTGTAGGACAGGACAGAAGACTGAGGATCAGAGTGTACTGGCCTCTTATATCAGACCTGTCTACATTACCAAAGGCCTGAACTCAGGCCTTTGTCTGCTTAAATCAGCAACATTTGCCAAATCCTTTTCCCTTAATCAGACTCTTCTTAATCTAGTCTTTTATGAAGGGGACTTGAATTTTGACTCTTAGGACATCTTAACACTCAAACTCTGTGACTCTCCAACAGAGACTTTTCAAAACCCAAAGCCCTTCTCTCAAAAACAAAACCCCCAAATGACATAGTATGACATTTAGGTTTGTGCACAAGACTTTTCTACTGTATGATCTTAATGTACATAATTTATGAGAAAAGGATGTTCATCCTTCATTCCTGGCTCTTATAATCTTTGGGAGGAGACTAGGCAGAGTATGGCTCTGTTAGAGATACATGATTGGCTTAGTTGTCATATGGTGGTTTCAGCTATGGATCTGGTGAATCAGCAGAAGTGTTCTAGATAATGTGGATCCTGAGCTCATTGTTCAAAAAGAAGTTTTAATATTCTTTCTTATGGAGATGAGTCTACCATTTTGAGATTGGCAAGGCTAAACAGAATTTTGACTCTAGGATATTGGGTCTGTGAAATGTCCCTTGCCTTTGGTGGACATCCATTTTCTGTATTTTGTGAGCAAACTATAAGGAGCTGGTCAGCATGATCAGGATGGTAACAAGCATGTGCTGTATGCTGGGCCATGTGCTCGATAACTTTCATGCAGCATCCCATCAGATCCTCACAAAGTTGTATCAAGTAGATCTGTTTGCACATGACTCCTGAAGAGTTAAGTAGCCCATGAAGATTTCATATAGGCAAGAAGTGGCACAGCTGAGCCTCTCCTCTCAAATCTACAGTTCTCTAATCCAAACTGTTAGGCTCTTTTAGGTACACTAGAAATTTTAGGGAAATTCTTGGAGTTGCTGAGTTTTCTCATCCTTACATGGTCAACAACCATAGCCAAGGGATGAGGGTAGAATACTTAGCACTAAAAAAATAAGTTAGTTCTCTGGATACCGTTGATCCGGAAAGAGCTCCATATTTTATGGGAATTTCAGTTACATTAAAATGAAGCATAGGTACAAAGGATAGACTTTACGAGCCACAGTGATCTTTTAAGTGTATCTTTTTCCTAGAAGTATTTGATTTTTATCATGCTTTTATGCCCTTTTATTCTCCTAGGTTATAGAATTAGTTCCTCTGTGTTTTGAATGATTCTCCAATTATTCATAAATGTCTTATAAATAATTTACATCAATTATAATGAACTAGAACCCAAGTACTTTTACTATTAAGACATTTTAATAAATCTTGGCTTTTTGATGGATGGTAAGGATAAGACTTCTCTGTGGATGGTGTCTTGTTCCTTTGAGAGGTGACGCCATTCTCAGGTGCTCTTGTCCATGCTGCCCCATCCCGTGTTGCCACCGGGTCTCCTGCCATCTGCTCACCAGTGGAATGGGCCATGTGCACACAGGAAGCCCTCAGTGAAGGAGCCAGAGTGACTTAAGTTCACTGGGCAGCAGCATTAACTTTTGTATTCATTGTGTAAGTAATACAAGCTTGTTCAGATATGTAAGAATATGGCTTTGATTTCTGATAGCAGTGGTTTTTTCATAGAAAGAAGTTCTTTTTGAACTGTTATGGTATGGTAATATGACTCTTGGGGCTAGGGCAGATAGACGGATTGGATGTGTGGCTGCTTGTCATTACCCCTGTCCCCGTCATAAGTTATTTTTACTAGTGGCCTAATGGTTCCATGGATCAACTTCGGTGTGAGACTCACCAAGATCGAAGTTCAGACTCAATGGCTGTGTGACCACAAACAGGTTACTTAAAATCCCTGTATCATTACCAGTTGGTACATTAAAAATAAACTGATCTCTGTATCGGTTTCTTTATTGTTTAATGAAAATAGTAGTATGTTATTCTCTAGGTTGGTGGATGTCATTGTCTCCATCATCAGCCCTCTAATTAGGCCACAAATTCTGTAATGAAATGCTCCTCCCTCCCCTTCCTTTCTACTTAGCTCCCTTCCCCCCTCTTCTCTTCTCTCCTCTCTCCACCCCACCCTACCTTACTCCACTCCACTTTCCATTTATCACTGGAAATGCTGAATGAGGTTCCTTGTCTCCACCATCTCAAGGCATCTAGGGAACAGGGGGAGTGTGGGATGATAGCTTTGAGAAGGGAGGCTTGGCTGGCCACCCTAATAACATTTTGTGGCTACTGATTTTATGGAGCACATTTCTACAGCTGGTTAGCAGGCCCCTCCTAACACCTCTTCTAATGATCAGGATGTGTAAATTACCATGTTGAGCTTATCAGTGGTTGCTCATTATATCTTGTTTTGCATGTGAGCACTGAGGCCAAACTCTTCCCAGCTACTATCATTAGTTCCAGCCAGTCATGGGTAGTCCTTAGCTCCTTCGTCTCAAAGCACATGCCCAAATCTCACAGAGCTGCACTCTTGCTCTGGCAGCCCTGGTCATGGTCTTGACCTGTCATTGTCTCTTTGCTACAGTCAAGATTGTCTAGGATGAAGAAAACTGTGCCTTCTGCAGGTGGTGTTTGCAGAGAACAGCAGTGGTGTTAGCCTGGGTCTTAGGGGATGTGAATGTGTTCACAGATTGTTGCAGGGATAGCCTTAGGAGATGGAGGGGACTCAGGAGAAACTGAGTGCCCTAGTGCCTGAGTGGGATAGAGGCTTCTTTCCAAGGGAAGCAGGATAGGGAAGGGAAGGGAAAGAACACTTCCTTTGGAAATAGATGTAGTTGTGAGTAGTGACTTTACTATTAAGACTTTGTGGTTCTGGGGAGTTACTTTACTCTCTCAAATTTTTCTGCTTTTCAACTTTCCTTTTCACTTAATTTATAAAAAACATATGCCTGTGTTAGTATATGCACCTCTACTTGTTCCTTTAAAATAGCTGCTTGATCTTCATGAATGAATTATGTAATTAATCATTTCTCCTACAGACTGAATGTTCTTGAACCCTTCAAATTCCTGTGTTGAAGTTCAAACCCCCACTGTGGCTGTATTTGGAGATGGGGCCCCTAAGGAAGTAATTAACGTCAAAAGAGGTCAAAAAAGCAGGGCCCTGACCCAGTAGGGTTAGTGTCCGTCTATGAGGAGAAATCAGAGAGCTTCCTCTGCGTCCCTGTAAGTGCACACTTGGAGGAAACACCAGCTGAGGACGTAGCAAAAGTTGGCCGTCTGCAAGCTGGGAGGAGGGCCCTCACAGGGCCCACCCACACTGGTGCTCTCGTCTCAGACTTCCAGCCTCTAGAAGTGTGAGAAAATAAATTTCTGTTGTTTAAACCTCCAATCTTTGGTATTTCTATTATGGCAGCCTGAGCAGACTGACAGACGTTCAAATTCTTTATAATTTCCCCTTATTACGGACCATTAAGATGGACATTCTTGCCTAATATGTTCTCTTGCTGGGTCATAGGATTTCCCCCCCTCTTTCCTTTTATTATTAAAATTTTCATATAAACCAAAAAGTTGAGAGGAGGGCATGAACTCTTATCTACCCACCTACCTATATTTAACAGTTATCGTTTAAGGCATGACTGAAAAATTGCTATCCAGAAAAAGCAGTTATCAGTTTATACCCCAGTTCTTCCTAATAATACAACAGAGAATATTCTTTTGGTTTTGACACAGAAATAAAGGTGTCCTCAGTCCTTCATTTTAAAGGAGAAGGAAAATGTCTCTTCCCAGGCAGGGTATCTTTGGTCAGGTACATCTTTTTTACCCTTGTCTGTCCTCTGTACACCCCCAGCCCCATCCTCGGTCTTTGGACACACAGGTTCAGCCTTTCTGTCTCTCAGCTGTCTGCCCTATCTAGAAGCGTGGCTGGTAGGCCTCTTCATTAGGCCCCAGAGAACTTGGCCAACCCTTGACTACGAAAGCTGTGAATGGTGAAGGAGGCTTTCCAAGCTGCCATTCTTCCCTGGTTACAGCAAAATCCTATGGGCAGAATCTCTTATTTTGTATTCTATGAGGTTCTGTCGTCAGCTGGTAAACAAGGCCCTCTGGAGACAGGGGAGGCAAGATGTGTGCACAGGTTACCATGGGGACAGACAAGCAGTGATACATGTGCAGGATCTAAGCTTGGCGAGGTTTTCATAGTTTGAAGTAATTTCTTTGTCAGTCATGTAAGTCACTCCTAATGATTCACTGGGAGGGTTTGCTCTTTCGGTGAACCTTGGGCGTGCATGATTCAGGCAGAGGGCACTCTTAAAAGCAAGGAGGAGACAATAGGCCATCGTTAATTTGAGGACTTTTTGCAAATTGAACGGCCTTTTGTCTAAGGAAGCTTCTGAGAGTCGCCAGAGTGGACCATGAGTTCACATAGCTGCTTTAGAGAAGTTTTTTGCTTATTGATCTCAGCAGGGAGGCTTGTTGCCTCCCAGAATCCTGTGTGGCTTAATGTCCCTAGGGAGAGGGAACAGGGACGTTCCTGGAAGGAGGAAGGGAGCCCTCCAGCCCTGATGTCCCCCCTCATTTGCAGAATGAGTGTGTACAGCCTGTCTATTCTTATCAAAGTGCCACTTTCTCCATAAACTGCATAGATAGGGTTCCCTCTTCATGCTGATCTCCCCCACTTTTGGGGAATGGGAGGATGTGTCAAAGGTCACCAGGTTGTACCATGTTGGACTGAAGTCACTGTGGAACATGGAGGCAGAGCTGTCCCTGTAGTTTCTAGGCCACCTGTGACCATGCCAGCCCCCTCCTCATTTTTATCACACACCATCCCTGCTCCCGGCCCGCTGCCAGCCCAGTGAAATGCTTTGCTTCCTCCAAATTTCTATAGTCTCATTTAACCCCTGGAAAGAGAGAAAACTTTTACCTGGACAGTTCTTCCTCGTCCTGTTACCCTATTAAAACCTTGCTTTTCTGTGGATGCCAGCTTGTTCAGGACATTTCAACTGACCCCCTAAAAGGCTAAATTAGGTATCTAACCTGTCTCTTGTGCTCCACTGTGAGCCCATGGAGAGCAGAAGTGGCACGTTAGGCCCGCAGCCAGATGCCTCACACAGAATGGTGCTCTGCAAATGTGAGTACACACAAGCCTGTGTGATTTCCCTTAGGTGACCAGCCCATAAAATGGAGCCACCTTCTTCTCATTTAAGCATCGCTGAGGTAGTGTCAAACTCTGGTGTTCCAGGTGTCACGAGCTTTTGCCAATTAGCCAATAAGATGTGCCCGAGGAGAGAGGAAAGGCTTGATTCAGGATATTAAAATCAATGTAGCTAATTAAAAAATAACTCGTTGAACTGAAAAACAAGTTCAGAAACAATTAAGATAATTAAAGTATCACCACCTTAATTGAGACCAAGCTGTGTGCTTAAAAAAATAAAATTAAATTAATTAAAAAACTTACACGGAGCCAGTGATTAACTGGCTTTTGAATTCAGTGCTTTTCAGCTCAACAAATCTCTCTTTAAATTACTTCATCATTAGTTTTTGTTTTCTTTGAGAAGGTTTTTGTAAAAATTACTTTGAAAAAATAATTGGACATGTGCCATTGGCCAGTTGACCATGGGCTGGTTTGTGGGTATGGGCAGGAAAGATGTATTAACCTCTGGGTGTGGGTATCTGCTCTGTGATAGACAGGCACAGGATCTTGGTTAGTCCTCCTGAGTCCTACAGGTATTGTGATAAAAAAGGTGGAGGAGACAGGCCTTTACTGTTTTCTGGGGCTTGCTATGTCTTGTTGCTGAGAGAGAGACTGAAAGTTGGAGCACAGCCTTCAGGATATCATAAGCACCACAGCAAGGCAGCCTTGAACCCTGCTTGGGGTTCTCACACTCAGCTCTCTCACCCTATCTTTTTTGCAGGTGCAGTCTCCCCCACCTTGTTAAAGGCCTGTCAAATGTCACTTACTATTCTGATCTCTTACCCTTCCCTTCAGAAAGTGGAGCCCCACAGCCCTGTCTAGTACCAGTACTGGGTGCCTTTCAGGCAGTTCACTGTGAGCCTTGGGGCTGCTAGGGAAAGTATATGTTTGGGAGGCCTGCCTTTGATGGAGATGGCACACTCCTTGTCCCCTTTCAATCCCAGGGTGGCTGTTTTCAAAAACACAATGTGTCAGGTGATTAAACAAATGCTGACAGCTTGATTTGTTACTGTTTTGTTCTGTGAAGTTTATTTACTGTAAATAATTTGCATACATGTTTGAAGTATTCAGACCCTAGATTTTTAGCAGACTTGATTTCTGTATGAAAATCATTAAGTGTGTGTACAGAGTTAAATAACTGACAGTTTTTATTTATTAGTATTTTTGGTCAGAGGTTTTCTTTGTTGTTGTTGTTGTTGTTTTTTAAGAAATGGTAGCTTCCAGAACTGGAGTGATGATCTCTAGCAGTTAGTTTAATGGTAGAATGACAGATGGCAAGGCTGCAGAAGCAAAATTGACCTGACCATGCTTCAGTTGCCTCAGCTGGGGTGTTGCTGCATTCAGAGAGGAGGCAGAGGGCTTAGGTTTCCAGCCACACTGTGGCTGCTGGTGACCCAGCCGTGGGGGACACAATGAGAGGTTGTGGAGGCTCGGCTTCAGTAGCACTGGATACCTGGTCGCCCCTTACTCTGACCCAGGAGCCTCATTCTGCCCTGAAGTCCTCTCAATCAACTTTTTAAAGAGGATTCTGAGTGGTTCTCATGCTGGTGGCATATACACAGTGGTGAGGAGTTTGGGTTCTGGAGTCAACAGAGCAGGTGTGCAAATACCCTCTGCGTCTCTCTCATCAGCAATTTCTTTTTGAGACCTTTATTTATAAAATGGGCAAATCAACAGAAGCTGCCTCGTAGGGTGGCTGTGAAGACCAAATGTGGTAATCGAGTTAGAGGGCTCAATTTACTGCCTGCACCTCAGAAGCCCCAGTAAGTGTTAACTTATTATTATGAGGGCTTGTTATTTACTATGGAACAAAAGACAAAATATGAAAAATCTTAACAAATGCATACAAAGTACCTAATATGTACCAGGTCTGTCCTGAGGACTTATGGATGCTAACTCATTTAATATTCATGACATCCAACAAGCAGTAGTAGGTGCTGTTATTATTCCCTTTGTATAGGAGAGAAAACTGAGGCATAGAAGGGTTAGTAAGCAGCAGAGCCCTGGAGCCTGTGCTCTTCCCTGCTGTGCTCGGCTGATGCACGTTCCACTAGCCATGCAGACCAGAAGTGAAAAGCTTGTCATGTAGTCCTGCAGATTCGGACACCTGTCACCCTAGGCCAGGCTGCTATTCTCCGTCTCTGAGATCCACTCAGGTGAAAGTCCTGAGTTCTCTGCTGCAGCTCTTGGCACCTACTGGGGAAAACGCCTTCCCTGGGAACTGTGGCTGGGCTGCCAGTGGTCTAGTCTCCACGTCTCTTGAATGTGTGAGTCTTTATCCTGGTGGTGGTGCATGGAAGCGTGAGAACTGACTTGGTTCCCTGGTAGTCATTCGTAATTATTGACTCGATTTTGGATGTGTCTTGGGAAGCAGGTCAGAGTTGGCTGTGCTGTGGCTCTGAGGTTGGCAGGGGTTGGGAAGGCACAGGAGAAGGCCAGAGGCCTGAGACTGTTACTGTGCAGCCTTCTGGTTTCTTGTTCAATGAAGAGAGTTCCACTTGGGATTAGGAAGCTCTTGCTGCAAGTTTCTGGAAATCCCTGCCTCAGGGGACTCTGGGGGCAGGCACAGGACCCCCTGCCACTTGCCTCTCAGAGATAACCATGGCCTAAGGGCTGGGAGTGAACACCAGACCCTGGGACTGGAATCAGCCTCTTTTACCTTGCAGCCTGTTCCCTCTGTGAAACTGCAGGTGTCAGAGAGGGGCCCCTCCAGGGTGTCCCCCGGGACCTGGAGTTGGTGCTGTCCTACTCAGCCTGGGGATGCACCCTGGCTTCTGTCTGCAGCTGCTGCAGCAGTGGTCCCACCCTCAGCTGTTCAGGCAGTAGAAGAAATGCCTTTTGACGTTGTGTGTCCAGGCCCCTTGAGAAATTCTCAGCAGCCATCTGGAGTAGACGGTGTTCAGATTCTGGGCCTGGGCAGGAGGAAAGGCTGGGTGACTTCCTGTGTGTGCCGGGAGTCACAATGGCTGTGAGCCCTGTGGCCGAGGGCACCACCGCGTTTCTTTTTTGTTTTGTCTGTTTGTTTGACCGTGGCGTTCCTTATAGCGGTTCTGCTGTACCTGCTCGGGATGCCAATTTGTTTAACCAAATGTTTGCATGGGGAGGACATGGGGAGCTATCACCTCCCCTGACTGTGGAAAGCAGTTATGAGAGATTTACTGCCTAATAGGGTTTAGGCCTTGGAGCTGGGAGATGGCACAATTGCTTTTGTTTCGCAGAGAATTCCCTGAGGCCTCTTCTGTGCCAGTGATGAGCATGTGCGCCTCAGCGTGCAAAGCGCTGATTAGCCGAGGGCCTGCTGCTCAGCCTATTCTAGAAAATGGTACAATGTATGAACTACTGTCTTCGGAGACCCTTGCTAGAGTTACTTGTTTGAATCGACTGCCTCCTCTCCTTCATTATTGCCTCCTGGAAACCACACTTAATAGTCAGATTGAATATCTTATGATCGTCCGAACATGCCTCCCTGCATTTGCCGTGCTAGTCACCCTGCCTGGATTGCTTTTTCTATCTTTGCTTTTCGAAATCCTGCTCATCCTTCAAGATCCAATTCACATATTAACGCTTCACTAATCTTTGCCCTGGAAATTGATCTCTATTTTTCTCTTGAGCTCTGTTATCATTTTATATGCCCATCATGGTCCTTATCTAATTCTCCCCTGCACAATAAATATTTATGTGCAAGCTTTCCTCCCCTCCCGTGTTGTAACTTTGTGTGGCACAAAACTGACAGACACATCCTAAAGTTCTCCAAAAACTTAAAATAGGTTATTCACATACATAGTTGATGTTTATTGAATTGAAGCAAAATCCTCTGTCCTCAAGGACTTTTTATAGGAAATAAGTAAAATTAGGCATGGATGAAGTCATAAGAAAAGCAACACCAGATAAATAACCAAAGTGGGAAAAATAGCTCTTGGTCCTTGGACCCTGTACAATGCTAAAGGATTTTTTAAAGTAGTTCCTGCCCGAGATGAAGATGCTGCAACTCCCGCAGCACACAGGAGTTGCTCCTCTGGTGTCAGAGGATGTGTGTGACAGACACTTGTTCCCGCTGGCTTGAGTCTTCATTCCAATTCCCACCAGCCTCAGAAATCAGTGCAGAGTACACATGCATGGTTGGTTTATTTCCCACTTGTTTTTTTGAGTAGAAATAGAGATTAGAGTTCCCTGGAGTTCCTAATAACCCCCCTCTTATTCTTATTCCCTCAGCCCTGGACCCATCCAAGGACCCCTGCCTGAAGGTGAAGTGCAGCCCTCACAAAGTGTGTGTGACCCAGGACTACCAGGCTGCTCTGTGTGTCAGCCGCAAGCACCTGCTCCCCAGGTAAGGCAGGAGGGCAGGGGCTGGGGGCTGGGTGTTGTTCTGAAGCTGGCAGGTTGGCGCTTGCTCAGTCTCTGACTGGGGATGCAGGAAGGGAGAGCATAGCATTCATGTTGCCATTTTGCATGGCTTTGGATATCTGTACCCTGCTGTGGCATGACTTTCAGTACTCAAACAGGTTTACAAAGAATGTCAACTTTTATTTCCTTTAAATCTGCTTCATTTTGACTCTGAGTCCTCATCTGAGCAGATGAGCAGAAAACCCCTTCTTAGTCATTATTAGGGCCCTTCTTCCTCCCAGAGTGATGTCAGGATTCAGGAAACTTACAGCTAAGAAAGCCATCGCCAAAGCTTTAGTCTCCTGGTTACAGTGACAATCTTACTGTGATGATTCCTTGAGGTCTAAGGGTTCTAGGTTTCTGTGCCCCTATGGGATGTGGCATCTTTGCAAGTCCTGGTTGTCCACCACACCACCGTTCTGTCTGGAAACATGTCTTTTTTTTTGCTCAGGGACCTTTGATCTCTTGCTGTTACTCCCCATTCCACCTGTGCTTCCTACTCCCAGTGTTGAGGCTTTGACGACCTTTGATCTCTTGCTGTTACTACCTATTCCACCTGCTCCCCTACTCGAAGGTTTTAGACTTTTATAAATGGCGGGAAGAACTTTAGAGTTCAGGTTGCTTCTGCTTTAGTCCTGCAGAGATACTCGAAGCATGAAGACAGATACATATACCCTGGCAAGCAGGATTTATTTAAAAAAGGACTTAGGTGGGAAGGGGTGGGAGAAAAGCAATTTGAGTGTCTGTCTTTCCTACACCATGTACTGACTGTACCATCAGGGCTTTGGCGTTACACTTCCCCACTTCTGGATTTGGCAATTTCTTGTGCCATTCACCTGCACCACACCATGACCTTAGACAGATGAAGCAGCCTTTCTGAAATGTGATTCCCACTGAAATCTGTCCCCCTAGAACTTTTGCTTTATTAGCTCCATTATCACTTGGGACCCTGTAGCATAGGTCCTGTCTCATCCCTTAGTTCTTGAAGTCTAAGCAGTGGTGATCACCTTGGCCTCTCCTCTTGGGATATGTTTTAATTTCCCTCAGCCCCCTAAGTGGCTTCCTCTGAATGTGCCACTGTCTGAATCACAGTCTGGCATATAAACAGAGCTCAAGCGTGGGGGTGACAGTTCAGGGAGCCCATCACCACCTGACTTCTCTAAGCATGGCACCTGTGGCAGCAGACCAAACCTTCAGGGTCATCTTGCTATGGATCACATTGTTTTAAGACTACTCAGCCTTCATCTCAATAAGATCAAGATGCAAGTATTATAATGTGCTTTGTTCTTTCCCCAGACTAAAGCATTCTCCTTGGTAGTAAAGATAGCTTTTATTCTTGGAACCCTCAGCATGCGCCATGCCAGCATTGTGCTTGGCACTCACATCCTTGAATTTTTCCAGCCATTTTGTAAAGTTGGTCTCTACTTTACAAACGAGAGAACTGAGGTGGGGAAAGTGATTAGTAATTTGCTCATATATCTCGTAACTTGCAACCATGATTCAAACCCAGGACTGTCTGGCTCAAAAGCTTATGTTTTTCACCACAGAGTTATGTTGACCTCTTCATTCTACTCGTTCTTGTCTACCCATTCATTCATTTATTGTCACCCAACCACAAAGTATTGAATACCATGCAGCAGGCTTCTAGTAGACACTAAGCCGACAGAGATAAACTAGAGACCCTATTCCTGCCCCCAGAGGAAAATCAAGTTCACTGGAGAGTGGGCTGTAAAACCAGTTATTGTGTTTGTTACCTTTTAAATACAAGTGATTTCTTCCTTCTCTGATGGAGAGAAAATATGGTATCTTTTCTTGCAAATACCCAGTACCCTTTGGTGTTCTCAGTTATTCAGCCGTGTGTGTGGACGTGTATGTAAGATAGAAAGTCCATTACATGTTTCCTCCTAGAATTTCTGAAAGTGCCAGGAAAACGATTTTTAATTTTAAACTCAAATATGTTTGCGAAAGAAGCAGCAACCTCATTGGTATTCAGGCATATCCAGGTGTAAATGGTGTTTTTCTGGGCATCCTATGTTTGCCCAGGAAATGTTGGAAGTGCTAGCACTTTTTTGCTTATGTTGAAAATGCAATCTTCATCTCCTATATCTCTTGGTGACCACAAAGTTATAGGAGTTGAGAGCATGGATTTGGAAACAAGACCAATCTGGGCTCAATTCCCAACTTAACTATTTCCTATTTTCAAGGCATCTTGGCAAGTTACTTTACCTTTCTGCATTTGTTTCCTCGTCTGTTAAATAGGCATAATGACAGTGCTTATCCCATCCTTCTTTTCCATGTGTTGGAATGCATCCTCTCTTAATTCTCACAGACAGGGTTTATGAGTGGTACATTTTATGAATCCTCACATAAGGTACTTTTTGTGAATGCTTGCTTGTGAGTTCAGTAAGATGATGGTGTCTAAAGTTACACAGTCTAATATCAAACATGACACTGGTTTTTACAATTACTAAAACAATTATGATAATTGTTAGTGTCTGATTCACTCTGGAAGGTCAGCCAGAAGACCCCAGAGTTTCAGAGTGACTGAAAGTCACTCCCTACAGGTGCCTTGGCCTCTTCCCAGTCTGACTGTGCTTGCCTCTGCAGCTCCCCTTTGAGGTTTAGTGTGAGGAGTTTAGTGTCATTTCTGCTGCCCGCTTTGTGATCAACAGTTGTCAGGAATAAGAAGATGACTGTCTCCTGGTACTAGGTCCTGCCCATTCTTAGAAAGGAGGCCCAATGAGGAGAACTTGGCTGAGGCGATATGCCCACTCCCTTATCAGGATCTGGAAGGTGGCCTGGCCATGGAGTCCCTGCAGCGTGTTGGCTGTGCTTGTGGGCCCAGCCTTCTTCCTCTTCCTATTAGAGGCTGAATGCCTGAGCATAAGATATGAACCAAGCACTCACCTCTTCCCAGGGTCTTGGACACCTTCCCAGATGAAACATCTGTCTTTCCACATGTACTTCAGGGGTACTCCCATGACCAAGGAGATCATGTTGATACTTCTAGTTATTCATCAATCATGGAAATAACCTTCCTGTCTATGAAACATCTGTAGGCAAAGCTGGCCTCTGCAGCAGCTCGAAAGGCAAATCTTGCCTGCCAGACAATCAGGAGCACACATAGACCAGATGGGGAGGCAGCAAGGCCAGGCTTAGGCTGATGACAAGGCCCCAGACTTACCCTCTTTGCAGGTGGGTCAAGACAGAAGGACAGTGAGCACGTGAGCAGAAGAATTTCATTAGCTTTCCTTGCCTGCAGAGATTCAGTGGCTGCAGAAGCTGTTTGACACACACATCTGTGCCTGCGGTGCCACGGTGGGTGGGCAGGCAGTTTCGATGGGGGCTGAGCACGGGACGCCTGCTGGGAGCTTCTCCTTGATTGAGGTGGTGTTTGTGTTTGGATTCATCTGGAGCCTTCAGCTGAACTCCAATTGTCTATGGAAAATTCTTTTTTGGAAATTCTGTTTTGCTTCTTCTTGCTGTTAAGCAGTGAGAGAGGTTGGAGGGGAGATGCTTGGTAGTATTTTCACCTTTTGAGTTCTCCAAAGGGGCCGTTTGTACACTACAGAGCAGTGTGGGGGCAGCCTGGAGGCAGGAGGCCTTCTCTTCAGTAATTTTTTTAAATACCCCAATTTATTTGGGGTATAATGATAATTGATGGTCAAATTATCTAAAAATAATAATTAAAATATATTACAGAATATTTCTTCTATTCTCTATTGTAGTCATGGATTTTGTCCATGGGTTTGTCAAAACTTGATTATTGAGTAGTTTCTATAGTATATATTAAAGTTTGTATTGGGCCCTCGTCAATTAATATTTATAAAATGAGTATTTTTCTGATACTAAAAGTCTTTGTAAATATAGATTTTAATTATATGACAGACTATACAAAAATTAGCTTGAAATAGATCATATACTTAAATCTAAGAGCTAAGACTATGAAACTTTTAGAAGGAAACATAAGCATAGTGAGCTTGGGTTTGGCAAAGATTCCTCCAGCAGAAGACTCAGGCACACACACAAAAGACAGACAGATTGGATTTCCTCACTGGTCTTCTAAAGACACCTTTACAAAAGTAAAAAGGGCAAGTCATGCTGGGAAAAATATTTCTAAAACATGCATTTTGATTCTAAATCATGTAATATGAGTACTTAAAGACTTATCCATATGCATGTCAGCTTTATTTGTAATAGACAAAAACTGGGAAACAACTCAACATGCCTCAGCAAGTGAATGAGTAAACAAATTGTGGTATCTATATTACAATGGATTACCATTCAGCAATGAAAAGAAATAGGCTATTACTGATATAGCCAACAACATGGATGAATCTAATGATAATTATGCTGAGAGAAAAAGGAGTGACAAAAAAAAAAAGACTGTATACTGTATGATTTACATGAAACTTTGGAGAATGCAAACCAATCTATGATAACAGAAAGCATATCATCGTTGGCTGGGGAAGGGACCACATCCTCAGGGTAGCATTCTTTAAGGCTTGCTAATAAAGCTGATCCTTCAGGAAATGGTTAAGTCAACTCTGATTTTAGATGCTTAGGATACCATGGGTAAATGGGTTTGTTTGCAGAAGAAGAGTTGTATTACAACAATATGTTATTCTTCTTGACTTAGGTTTTAAAATTACTCTCTTAGGGAACAGGAGGATAGACAGGAAATCCTAAGGCCTGCAGAGGGCTCCTCTCTCAGGGACTCTGCTGGTTCAGGCAGCTGGTTCTGATTTATTGTTCTGTGTGGGTGGGAGATGGTGGGGTGGGAGTGTGGAGGTTTCCCTACAGAGTGCTGAGCATTGATTTTACCTCTCTGTTGCCATTGATTTTCATTTGGAGAATGGAAAATTGAAGCATTTGTTTTAAGCCTTCCAGACAAGCCACATTCTCAAATTCTGCAAGTGTATTGTGAATGGGAAGAAAGGATGTCAGAATGGAACTTCCAATATCCAAGTGTACCCTTCGAAGCCTTCAGGGAGTAGTGGGAACTAATCTGTTTTTAAATAAGGAGCAGACATGGCCCGACTTCCCGATGGGCCTTGTCTCCCTAATGTAATGGCCCTTTATCTTGGCTTCCTAACTATCTGGAATAACAACTAATTCTCCACACCAGCAAAGAATTCAGATCCAGTCGAGGCTCTTGATACAGTAAACCAATCTGAGAGCTTTCTGTCTTTTATGTGAACTTGAAAAAAAAGAATCAAAGTGTTTGAGGTCAGAGAGAAGTGCATCACAGAATGTGCTTCAAATATCAAACTCTCAGAGGATATTTGAAAGGATGATGGTTATTTCATCTCAGTTTTGTTTTACAACAAAGCACTGCCTCTTGCTACAGGGACTTTGAACCGGTTGATTATACATACACATATCTGTCGAGGTCTAGAAGACACGTGGCCACTCAGAAGGTGGGAAGTTCCTAGGTGTCTGGATGGTTTTCTGGTGCTTCACAAGTCAAGGTGTTGCCATTTACCAAGTGTGATTACACCCAAGTCCATTACTATGATTTTATACTGACACAGCTCATGTTCTCCCAGTGACCCACAGATTGCCTTGGGTTCTGTTTCTAGTTCCGAGGATCTTCATTTACCATGCTCTGGGTCCAGGCAGGGTGCTAATGAGAGCTTGGTGCTACTATTTCTAGGTGGATGGTAGAATTAATGCACTTGAGTTTGGAGTTTGTCCTCTTCTGAGTTAGTCACCTTTGTAAACAGAAAAATCATCCCTGTGGTCTATTGTTTTGCAAAGCAATATCACTGTAGACTGAGGACAGTGACAAGAGATGCCCCAGTTCAGGAGATGCCCCTCACTGTCTACCTACCATATATTAGACAAATTTTGCTGGGAGGATCTTTCTGATTTCTCAGAAAAGTCTGCTGAAGATGTGTTATAACTCCATTTCACAGATAAGACTATTGAGGTCTCATAATAACTGCCTTAACTGGGGCCAGTAAAGGGAAGATTTAGACCCAGAATGAAGGTCACTGGACCCCCAGCTTCCACACCCTCTGCCTGTACTGCACAGCCTCCTCTGCTTTGGAGTCCTGGGGGGTGAGCTTTCAGACTGCTTTCCCTTGGTGATAGAGCCCACCAGCCAGTCTGCTCCTGGCCCTAGCAGTGGTGCTGTACATAAGCCTGGGCCGGCTATTCTCGCCTAGCCCCTGACCCTTGCAGACCGACTAATCCGAACCCTGGTATTGTTTCCTCCTTTCTGTGTCCAAAGCAGTAATTCTGGGTTCATTTTTCCCCTTCATGCCTTTTAATCATTCAAACCACATGACACTTACACATAGATAGTTAATGACCTTAAACCCATGAGGGCAGGTTTTCTTTTTTTGTTTGTTTCATTTTTTTTGCTTTTTATTTTCTTAACAGCAGAGGTCCTCTATGGCTCTGCCCAGGATAAGGACCCAGCTGCTGGTGGAGCCTTTACTGAGCAAGATTTTATAACTCCAGCAAGCCACTTAACTTCTCTGTTCCTTTGTTTTCCTCTATGAAACCAAGAGTATTGATAAGATCATCTTGATGACAAGAGCAGCAGAGATTCAAAAGTGATTCATAATGGAGATGTGAATAATTACGTGGAATTTTTCATCCCTTGGAGCAGGGAGACAGAATGAGAGTCAGGTATTACATTGTAAGTCAAATCCACTAGACTGGTTTTATAAATACATTTCAAGAAATAACAAAAGGAAGACTGCCAGTAAGATGTACTACACTCATACCTTGTCCTGCTTTGTTTTTCTAAACTGTACTTTCAGTGCCATCTGGAGATGAGGTGAGGGGGGGTGGGCAGAGTTACCTGGAAAGGTATCCTGCAGAGTCTCCTGGCCTCCTGCCTGGCCAGGCAGTCTCTGGGTGTGTCCCTCAAGGAGCAGACCTCTGCCCTGGGGGATTGCCATCAGCCCCTGCAGGCTGCACTGCCTGGGAAATACCCGCTTCTGAGGGCAGGTGGTTCATACAGGGCGGCCATAAAGTTCTTTATTTTAAATTGCGCACAAATTTTATGGCCCCCCTGTATTTCCCAGTGACTCCCAAAGTGCTTGATCATGTCTCTTTTTGAGTCACATTCTATCTGTAGGAGACAGAGAATGTTTCGTGGTTGAATTCCCAGGACGTGTGCATGGCGAGATGCTACTAAGCCAAATGTCTGCAGAGCTAGGAATGGCCGTTTGCAGGGCCTGGGATTGATTAATGATGCCCTCTCATTTCCTACCTCCATCTCATGTATGTAACATGGCATTGAGTGCATGGTTCTTCCCAGAGTGATGGGAAGCATCACTGTGTTTATTAGCATCTCTGCATTTTAAGGAAAGCATGAATTGGCATATTTCCTGCATCAGGTTTAAGTGGGTTAGAAAGAGGGTATGGTAGCTGTACCCATTTTGAATAGATGATCACTAGTATGATTTCCACCAGGGAACAGGTTCTGCTAGGTAGCACAAGGTGTGAATCGCTACAGGTGCCCATCTCTCATAAACATTGAGCAATAGACAAGCTCCAGCCCCCTACAATTTACTGATGATGTTAAATTGCCCATCTTCATTACTGAAGTACTCACAGCTCGGGGGACACTTTATAGTATTTGAGTAGACCAGAGCCTGGGTGACCCCTTCACAAAATATGTCATTTTCATTTACAAAAGTTAATCAGATCGAATTCTCCCACTTTTACTTACTTTTGTTTCAATTTTCTTGAACCTTTTTCTTTTTCCTTTGCTATTAATCTACTGTAGCTTGCCTGCTGCTCTCCAGAAACTCATCAAGATCTGAACTCACAGGTTTTCAGTTTAGACATTTTATATCAGATTAATTCAACCAATGAACCGTGAAAGACACTCTTTATGGATATCAGCCACCATCGTAAGGCCCATCTGGGGCACTGACCATGTGGGTTCTGGGGCCAGAAAATAGACAGGATGATTTAGATGGACATCCAAAACTATCTTTAGAAGGACTTTTGTTTTAAATAGAATATTCTCAAGCTAATGTCCTGTCTTTAATGTTCCTCATGGAGAAGGTGGGCAGAGGGCAGGCTCTCCATACACAGAGGGACAGGAGAGATGAAAGTTAATTAGTTTGGGGACCTTGGCATCTTTCCAAGGTACTCTCTTAAATGAGGTTTTCACAGGCACACATTGAACCTAATGTGGCTGTGTCACTGAGTAATAAAAGGCCCTTCTCTCAGCCTGTCTGGTCCGGTGATGCTCCTGCAGCTGTAGGTACTGCTGTGTCATGCTTGCTACTCAGCTGCAGGTCCAGCTTCCCCTTGATGACATTGACCTGAAGGAAGGGAGGTGTGGCCCCACCTTACCAGGCTGTGAAGAGCACCTACGTCAACAGCAAAGTGACAGGGCCCTCTTCTGGCCTGGAGGTAGATTCCTTCTTGTGGCAGGCTCCAGAAAAGGCCTTCTGTGAGTGTGTGATGGTGATAGTGAGAAAGGCTTAGAACTTGAATCCCTCCTGACATGATTTTGGCAGGTCTATCTCAGAAAACTGCACACATGCACTGATGTTGGTGGTTAAGTGTCATTAATTCAGAACCTACTAAGTTGGAGTTTGTGATAATTTCTTTATTCAACAAGTATTTATGGGTACCTTCTGAAATTGGGGATAAATGGTTATAGTCTACCCTTTTGGAGATGCAAGTCTGTTAGAAAAGACAGATGAGAAGAAATTAAGTATCTAATAAACTGTGACAAGCTTAGTGGGATAACAGCAGGGTTCCACAAGAGCAGTGGTTCTCAACCTTCCTAATGCCACGACCGTTTAATATAGTTCCTCATGTTGTGGTGACCCCCAACCATAAAATTATTTTTGTTGCTACTTCATAGCTGTAATTTTGCTACTGCTATGAACAGTAATGTAAATATCTGATATGCAGGATGTATTTAGGTGACCCCTGTGAAAGGGTCGTTCGACCCCCAAAGGGGTCGCGACCCACAGGTTGAGAACCGCTGTATAAGAGTATTTTTAGGTTGATTGAACAGGGAAGACTTTTGGTGGGGTGAAGGGTGGCAAATGCCAGCAGGGCAGAGAGAAGGGAGATGTGTTCTCAATGGGGGAAACAGCCTTTGCAAAGGCTCTGAGTCAGGAAGGGATGAGGGCCTCCTTCCCAGTGGTAAAGAAAGAGGTTGGTGAGTGGGGAGGCCTGTGCTGCAGAAAAGAGGTGACTGAGGGGGTGTGGCCATGTGAGGCTGGAGGGAAGGCATCTTCATCCTGCAGCATGAAGACAGGTGTGGTTCTTGGGCTAGGCAAGATGGGATGTCCTCTGTGAATTTTAACAGCAAAGTGATAGAATTGTATGTTTTAGGATAGACCGAATTTCTTAGAATTCTTGTTCTTTAAGGCAGATTTTTGTGCTTCCTCAGAGCTGGAGGACTCTCTGTGTGTATGAATGTGTGTCTGTGTGCCTACACAAAACCCTCAAAGATCTCCTTATCATGCTTGTAGCTTAGTAGAGACTAGAGATGTGAATGTATATAATGTAATCCACAAAGTGGAAAGTCTAATGAAGTGAAGTCCCAAGAAAGCAGCGAGCACTTCCAGGGTGGGGTTGGATGGTAGGTGGACACAGAGAAGGGGCAGTGTTACTTAGTGGTATTTATTGGTGTTTGCTGGTGGTTTAAGAGCATGTGGCTCTTCAACACACTGGCTCAGAACCACTGGGACTTGTTCAGTATCAACATCTGTTAAGTGGCAGAGATGGGAGACCAGAGCAGTACTGTCCCAAAGCCCATCTTTTGTGTAGGAAGACTGACAAATAAGTTCTCAAACTTGCTACTGTGTGCTTACATTGGCAGCACTATACAAACAACTCAGTAAGGTTTCATAACCTTGGTATATCAGTGTCTCACAGTTGTGTTCATGTTGATGTGTGGCAGTGTCTTGCTGAGTGGCATTAATTATTGTTGCATGTTTTTTGTGTGTTATTGTGAGAATGTCAAAGTTTAAATTAAACCAACAATAAACATTTCTAAATTTCTTGTTAAACTTGGCAAGAGTGGAAATGAAATGAGGAACGTGTTAGTCCAAGTTTATGGGAATAAGGCCATGAATAAAAACAGCAGTGCACAAATGGATAAGACATTTTTCTGAGGGGAGAGAAAATGTCTTTGATGGAGAGGGGTCAGGGTGTCCAGTAATGAGCAGAACTAATGAATACATTGCCAAAGTTCATTGAATTATGCATCAAGTTTGTCAGCTGACTATGAGAAGCATAGTAGTCCAAGTAAACATCCATAAACAGAGACAGTTAGAAAAATCTTGGCCAACAACTCATGGTTCTTGCATCACTGCAATGCATGAGCTTACATGGTACTGTCTGTGAGGAATTTTTAGCTACTCAACAAATTACTATATTGGAACACTCTCCCCTACTCACCTGATCTGGCCCCCAGCAGGTAATTTCCTTTACCTAAAGATAAAGGAAATATTAAAAAGAACGTATTTTGATGACATTCAGGATATCAAGGGTAATACAATGACAGCTTTGATGACTATTCCAGAAAAAGAGTCCCGAAATTGCTTTGAAGGGTAAACTAGGCACTTGCATTGGTGCATAGCTTCCCAAGGGCAGTACTTTGAAGATGTTTATAGCGATAGTCAGCAGTGACATGTGTATTACTTTTTCTAGAATGAGTTTGTGAACTTAATTGTCAGACCTACGTAAGAGCCACTCTACCCTAGAGCCACTTTCTGCACTGAATCCCCATTTCCTTATGAAATGATGACTTTAAACCCCACACTGTGACAGTTATAAGGAGAGCAGTGAACATAGTGCTGGCACATAGTAGGTGCTTGTTAACAGTCTACGGGCAGCACCTCTAGTTCCCTAAGGAACAATCGGATTGGGTAACGATTTTTGCCATCTTAACAGAGTTGCTCAGGCTCATATGTGATCATATGTCTTTATAAGGGGCTCTGCTATATTTAAAGTTCTGGATGGTATCAGTTGTTGTATTAGTCTGTTCAGGTTGCTGAAACAGAATACCAGAGACAGGGTGGCTCGTAAACAAAAGCTGTTTATTTCTCACAGTTCTGGGGGCTGGGAAATCCAGGATTAAGTTATCAGCAGATTTACTATCTGCTGAGGGCCTCCTTTCTGGTTTGTAGACAACTGTCTTTTTGCTGTGTCCTCACAAGGTAGACGGGGTCAGGGGTCTCTCTGGGGTCTCTTTTACAAGGTCACTAATCCTTTTCCTCAGGACTCCACTCTCATGACTAATCTCCTACAGGCCCCACTTCCAAATATCCTCACATTAGGGATTAAGTTTTGACATATGTATTTGGGGGGCACACAAATCACTCGATAGCATTACACTCCTGCCCCCAAATTCATGTCTTCTTGCATGCAAAATACATTAATTCCACCCAATAGTCCCAAAAGTCTTAACTCATTCCAATGTCAACTTTAAAGTCTAAGTCCAAAGTCTCACCTAAATGTCATCTAATTCAGAGCCAGGTAAGACTCAAGCTACTACTCATCTTGAGGCATATTGCTCTCCTACTGTGGTTCTAAAATGAGGAGCCAGGCATAGGATAGGTATTCTCATTCCAAAAGGGGAAAAGAGGAAAGAAGAAAGGGCTAGCTAGGACTTGGCACACTGTAGGTATTCACGACACTTTTAGTGGATGGATGAATCAGTTAAGAGAAGAGCCAGGGATGAAGGGCAAGGCTGCCATATTTAATTAGGAGCTGTGATAGGTCAGCGGGGTCACAAAGTGATGCTTGGAGTAAGAGTTAGGGCTGCTGATACCATGAAGGTAGGTTGTGTATCCCATTTCCCTTTGCTTTCTGCACAGAGCCTACTACATTTGTGGGCACACAGAAAATACTCAGGAAGTATCTCTGAAACTCCCCAGGGAAACTGGAAGTAATGTGTCAGTGGTGTGACAGTGGCCCTGTTCTTGGGAAACAGCATCAATCCCAGACTCTGCACCCTGCCCGACCTGGTGGCCTGCTTCTGTAGGGCCTTGTCTCTTTGCCTCCCTCTCCCTTGCTACGCATCTCTGGGACCACAGGCTTAACTTGATGGTGATAAGGTGTCATCCATTCCAGTGACCCAGGAGTTCTCGGAGCTGCAGTTCTATGTTCCTCAGAGGGTGGCAAAATGGCCGTGGATTTGCCTTAAGAAGGAAAAAAAGGAAAGGGACATGTGTTAGGCACCTACCTGCTGGTCTTTTCACTCAGGGCCTGCATAGCTCTCCTGTGACTGGCAAAACTCATCTGTAAGGACTGCCTCAGCCAGGAGGCTTGTAAGGTCCAGAATCTCTTCTCTGAGGCTGTTTCTTCCCCCTTTAGCCCATGAGATATGCCATTCCTTAGCCCTTCAGAATAAGAGAGAAGGGCTCCCTGAAGCCACATTTTCCGTTTGGCCAGAAGGAGTGTGGGGAGGTAGGTAGCATCCTCACTGCATCTTTGTCTTGGGGCGAAGCTAGGTGCAGAGGGGCTGTGAAATGAGCTAGCTAGCCCTGACAGGGGCTCAGGTTGGCAGCTGCCACACTCTCCCACGTGTGAACCCAGGATACACCTGCCAACTGTTTGGAATATACTGGGGTGACACGTGGGGCCAGTCTATCTGCCCTCCAACTTAAGCAGTTTCTCTGTGTGTGCCATTTTCTTCCTCTTGTGTGTCATGAGGGAAGGTGGCTTGTTGTTCTTAACGGTCCTGCTGATTACCTATGTTCCTTTGGTGGTATTTCCAATGCTTCGCTTCAGAGCAGTTCTCAGGGCAATGCCTGTAGAAATCAGCAGAGTGGTGGGCTGTAAGGTGGTGCTCCTACATGGTGCTGTCGTGGGGAGGGCACATTGGTACAATTTCTCTGCTGGGCATCTTGGTCTTACTGATCCCACGATTCCATTTTGGCAAATCTATTTCATGGAAATACATAGACATATGCACAGAATTTTAAAGAAATATGCATACATATGCAGGGTTGTTCAATGCACTTGATTGTAATACTGAAGAAATGGCAATGTCCCCTCATCTGCTTGAACCCTTGAAGAATCGGGAGCCTCCCTTCCCAACCTCCTGTGCTAGCTCCTCTGCCTTGGTGTTTGAGGTATCTTCTTTAGGCTGAGCCAAAAGGTTTTTTCTTGGTCAACTTCTTGGTAATTCTCAGAGGACAACGCTGGTCCAGGTTGTGCTCTACAATACTACTACTGGGACATGTTGGCTCACCACTCCCTGTGCCAACACATTCTAGAGCACCTCGCATCTCTGCACGGGAGGCAGTCGGGGACTGACTGAGGGCAGCCCAGCATGGCCAGTGATAAATGGCTGCAGGGAGCCTCTGGGTTCTGGCCTCCGTGGGTAGGTGGGCGTGGAGGTGGGGGACTGTGTACACATTATCTGAGAGGAGTGGCATTTCTGAAAAGGTGGGAGGATACTGGCAGAAGACAATGTTGGAGAAAACACAAGGCCTCGTTTGATGGCGATAAGGTTAGTCCTAGTGACCCCAGGACATTGTTCTCACCTCCTGACCCAGAACATTGCCCTGCAGGGAGGGCCACAGAAGAGAGAAGGGCTTCCCTGGGGCTCCATCTTCTTTCCTCTGGCTCTGACTGTGGAGAAACCTTTCAGGGCAGACGTAAGTTATGCTGCCCATCTGGCCACACGGCCTCCCACAGAGCCTGTGGTGAGCAACCCACTGCTGGTGGCATGGGTGACGACGTTTGCCTGAGCTCCTGAATGCCATGTCACAGTCAGCCTCCAGCCTGCCTCCATGCCTGTCCTGGAAGTGGTCACGTCCCCAGGACAGTTCTGCAGACTTGCTTCTTCCTCAGACCACATGCCCTCTGTCCTGAGCCCTCTCTCAGGACAGAGGGCTTACCCTGGAAGCAAATATAGGTGTTTTTTCCTCCCTTAAACACATCCTATAATAATTAATTGCCCCCAAGGTATACAAGCATTTGTTTTCTAAGATTATAACAGCAGAAGACAATGGTGGAATTGCACGTGCTTGTGCCACCCTTGTGAGCGCACCTGAGCCTACGCAGGGGAGCTGGAGCTGCGTTGGCAAAACCCCCAGCCCCTCAGGCCCCTCCTGTGATAGGATTACGAACTCTGAGGAAGGGATATTCAATGCAATTCTCAGCCTTGGGCTTGCTTGATTGCTATTTGCTTTCTTCTAATTAGTGTGTCCATTGCTAAAGATTTCCTCTTGGGTCTCAGGCCTAGCAATGGACCTCTCTTTATTGGGCCAGTGAACAAAGAAGAGCAGCAAACTAAGAAATCAAACCCAAATGCCAAAGGTCACTGGGTAAAAGCAACAATTTCTTTTCTGGCCCCTGCTGGGAAGAAGTGGACTTTTAAAACAGAGTACATCACTAGCCACTTTCCTAAGGGAGTAAGGCAACTCAACTGTTCGTTTACATTGCCCTAGTAGCTGCAATTACAGTGCTGGCTCGGCACTTCTCCTTAATAAAGCAGAATTGTGGTGGGGGGTGTGCATGTGCGGGTGTGTATGTGAGAATTGTTCTTAGACACATGCCCCACAGCCCCTGGTTGCTCAAGGAGCTGAAGCAAAACCCCATCAGTCCCTGCTTCCAAGAGCCCTCAGTGTCACTGGCTGTGCTCTTGTCACTCTCTTAATGGAAAGTGACTACAGACAGCAGAGTCTCCAGCCAGTTAGTGGAATTTACATAATGACATCAACCTGCTAATTTTCATGATTTGGTCAGGAAACATTGAGGGCATCATGAGTTTAAGGCTAGAGCAGTTTTGACTGGGATCCTGGACGTACATGTTTTGTTTCAAGCATAAGGAAACCTTGATTCAAATAACGTCCAAAATCCTGTGAACCAGCAGAGATCTGCAGTGCAATCTGGCAAGTTCCTTTTCTTTCTGTCATTTGCCCATTGGACACACAATTTGCTTCTGGCACACTTAAATGTAGAACAGCTTGGGGGATTCCTAAAATTAATAGCAAATTTCTTGCCACATAAAGATTTTCTTAGAGTTAGCAGTCTATAAGTCTTTAGTGTCTCAAAATAGGAATAAGAATAGAAATAGTTAATTCATACTGAATAAACGTCAGCTATTCAGAGTAATTTAATATGATTATTATACTTAACAATAATCATTCCATTTAATATATGTTACGGGGAAGCATGTTTAATGCAATGCTAGCATTATCTTTGAATTCTTTGCTCAATTTTTGGCACATTGTAGGTAGTTAATAAGTTTGTATTGAAAGAAAGCAAAGATTATCTCTAGAAATCCTAAATACATTTGAAATGTTTATGCTTTCAGTTTTGACAGCTTTCCTTAAATAGACTTTTAAATTATTAATGTGGAAATGTAAGTCAGGTAGAGTTGATTTTACTTCTTGGTCTCCAGTGCAACCTTTGAGGACAGGTGAGGGAGCTTTTATCCAGGCAAACTTTTTTTCAGCCCTCCTTCCTATACCTGGGAGATCTTTCTTCTTTTCTGATAACTTAGTCTTCTTTAAATATTAGAGAAATGGGGGGCTGGCAGACAAGTGTGAGTTCAGCAGCAGGTGTCTCTTTAAAAATTCTGAAATGCATTTCTTTTTTTAGATTTTGAATCATTTAGCCTGGACTTATAGAGCAACAAAGCACGCCTTCTGCTTTTCATACCCTCAGTGCTGCTTTGCTGAAGGGTGTGTTACACGTTTGGTTTGTGTCTCCTCAATCATCTTCAATTCCTTTATACGCACAGTGTTTCTGGAAACTCTGCTTCCAGGCAGGCTGTTGAATCCTCTCATCTATGTAGGACAGATGCTCACCACCTTCCAGCCATTACACAGACTAGGCAAGAGGCAGGTCATACAGTCCCAAGTCGAAGTGAACCACAGTCTAGAGTTCAACATTCAAGTACACCCAGAGAGATTCGGATGCTTTTGGAACTGCATGCATGCCAAACACACATTTTTTTGGTGGCTCTCATTCTGCTGTCAGACTTTTAAAGCATGTACTTTACTTAGGGTTTTGAAGGTGCTTTAGCAACCTGGCTTGAGGCTGGTTTGGATGCATGCGCATGGGCTGGGCTCTCTGCGTATCCTGGGGCCTGCTCATCTCTCCTGATACAACCAGGCCTTGACCAGGGATATGTCCTGACTCTCATTTTCCTTGCCTGGGCCAAGCAGGATGGGGTGAAGCCACATAAGGGCAGTGGCTTTCCTGCAGCTGAGCTCCCAGCTTGAGTGGGTGAAGGTGTCTGTGCTATTGAGTCCTTTCCATTGCCCAGGTCTGCTTTACCCTGTCTCACTCCCCCTGACAGCTTCCATGCTCTCCCATAACTTTTCTTTCTTTCTTTTTCTTTTTCTTTCTTTTTCTTCCTCTTGGGGCTATTGTGAAGAGTAAGCGAAATGTTCATATCAAGGGCTTAAAATAGTCCCTGGAACAGTATAGGAGCCCCACACATGTGTTAGTTATTATGGTAGTAGTAATATTAGTAGCAGCAGCAGCAGCAGCATAATAAGTCCTCAATGAAGGTTTAGCTGCTGATATCATCATTACATATGTATCCTTTTGAATTTCAAGCTTCTCTTTTGTAAACAGAGTGTCTTTTGTACCGCTGAGTGCCCAGTTGCAATTAGAACACTCCCAGGCACATAGGAATCACTCTCTCTCTCTGTGCAGTTCTTTTTGTTTTATTAGGAAACTGGATTCATTTTGTTCAGGATCCTGTATCTGGGATCTTCTTCACATGCCCACACATGCCAGCATGGAGACTATCTCCCATGGGAGTCTGCGTCTTTCATCAGGGCCACTTTTGTAAACGACACAGGCCATTATGCTCTTCCTGTGTAATTTTATGACATCGAATAATGACTCAAATAACCCTAACAACAGAGGAATTATAGCATCATTTTATATGACAGATTATTTCAATGGTTAACATGTTTTTCATTTCAATTAACATTCATTATTTTGTTTCTGGTTCAAAATAGCCGCTCTGTCAACTATCCGTGCGTCTCCTATCCCTGCTTTAGAAGCAATTAGTTTTGATTTGGCAAACAAATTCAATCTTACTCTTGAATGGGTAGCTTGATAGTAACATGACAATAAAATGCATGTAATCCTTTTATGTCAGCAAACACTGTTATTACTGGAAAGGGATTGTTCTCTGGTGAGTTCTCCACATCTCTGAGTTGGCTGGTCTGTCTTAGAGATCTGATGAATACACAGACAGGACTGTAGCAGCCCATATGGCCTATGGCTAGGAGGAGTGAGAGTTATAAGAGACACCTGTAGCTCAGTAACGGAACACCTTGGCGAAAAGGGCACGGGGAGGGATATAGCTCTCCTAACAAGCATGGGAGAGCTCGCGAGACGAGAGCATTAATGAATTGGCAGTCTCTACACTTGTGGTGGTAAGAGCCACGGGATGTGTCTTTAAGAGGCTGGAGGAGAGGGCAGTCGGGAGCGTGTGCATTCTATCACGGACCCACTTACTCTTATTCTGTCACCTCTCCTGCTTGCAGAACGCCAGCACGGCGTCTCTCTGCTGAAGTTTACTAAGCTCTATGAAAGACTTCTATTGCTAAGATCTATCTTTCTCAGAAGACTGCTTTACTCCCTCAAAGACTATCCCTCTTTCTCCTTTCTGCTGAAGTAAATAGCCCATCTAAGAGCAGTTGTTCCTGAGCGAGATAACAACCTAGCGTCCACCTCCGGAACACAGCTAGATAAGCAGGGGGCTGGAGACCTGGCCAGTCCCAGGCCACTGATAAGTGGCATCCACGAAGGGACCACAACACAGAACAGAAAGAAAGGTAGCTGGGACTGGCTACATAAGGCTCAGTTTTTCCATCTGTAAAATGGGGGCAATAATAACATCTCTCAGAGAGTTTCTGTGTGGGGGGAATCTGGACATTCAGATGGGCATGTAGTAGTAACCTGGAACTAGTGGAGTGGATGCTGCTGCTATTACTTGTTAATCTGGAACTTTGTTACCAGCTGTTCATCTGCAGAGAAAAATGGTTCCATCTAAATTTACACAAATCTGGTAGGATGCACAACATAGTGAATGAAATGAGCAGTCCTTCCAAGACTGAAGGAAAAAAAGTCAGCAGTTCTACTACATAGATTTTTAGCAGCCACCCCCTCCCATCATTAAAATATTTTTGATACAGACTATTGAATTTCACTCAACGGGGTTATGCCAGGAAATGTATACTTGCAAGTGTGCTTATTACTAGAAAATTGCTCTGTCCTGACACCTCTGTGCTGTGGGCCCTGAGTGGGGCCCCTATTTGTTGTGGGCCAGTGAAGTGAGTCACACTGACATCATCCAAAAGTCCCTTGGTGTCACCTGTGAGGGAGTAGTAGGCTGGGGGCTGCTGAGGGTATCTCAGTGCAGAGCTGCAGGGTCCAGTTAAAGCAAGAGTAGGAAGTACAGCAGGTGGAGCTGGAGGGTAAGTTGACTATTCCAGGATTGGGGACAGAAGCACTCTCAGGAGAGAGGCTGTGACCTGGGCAGTGAGTCTTGCTTGTAGCTGTTGCCTTCCGTGAGAATGTGTTTGCAGTCCTGTCAGAAACTGATGATAAGTTGTTCTTGCAAATAAATGAATAGCAATAGATTTATTTGCATAGTATATTTTATAAAATTCCCAAGTGGTGTTCTACAGAATAGAGTGAGAGCAAAGTCCTTAAATTGACAACACCAGCATGTGAGTCTGGGAAGTTCTATTAACTTGTTGAAAGATCCAGATGTCATGTTATTTATGTACTGCCTAATCATGTTGGCGGCTGACAGTTCCTAGGGCTTAAATTTTAACTCTAGGCTCCATTTCTTTATAAATATTTTTAAACTTACTATTTCTTCTGTGAAAAACATGTTAAACTAGTGTGAAAATATAGAAAAACCGATGATTTCAGCAACTTTTGAGAATTTTTAAGAATTCTGATTTCTCAAGATTATTAGTGTGTGCTGGCAGTTTGGAGCCACTGTCAGCAGAGGTCTTCATGCAGCTTGGGAACCAGTCTGACTTCCACAAAATAAGAATCCTTCTGCTCTCTGAGGCACAGAGCGCTCCCTCCACCCACTTCTCAGTTGTCTCTAGAGTGATGTTTTGTTTTTATTTTTATTTTGCTAATTGTTTTTCTGAGTCTCAATTAGGATTTCGGGAAACAACAGCCTGTTGTATTATCATTGCTTAAAACAACATGCTTTGTTTCTCTTCTCATTAACGCATATATTTTTCAGAAATAAAAGTTCTAAATTTTAAGAACTTTCCCCCTCTTGGGGCTATTGTGAAGAGTAAGGTTTAAATCTTTAAATCTAAAGGTTTAAATCAATACATTTACTTATTGGCTGAGCACGTCCATGTGCCTAGGGTCAACCATATTTCTAAGTACCAGGAACACAGAAATGATCAGGACCAAGCCACTACCCTAGAGGAATTCAGAGTGTATCGAAAGTGATAGACACAAAAAGACCTGCTTTATACTGCACAGAGTGTCACATGTGGGTCTGTACAAGATGTAATATCGGAGTAAACAGGGTCATGGTTAACTCTACTTGAGATGAGGGTCACAGGGGCAGGAAAGATGTCACAGGACGCAATTAATCTGAAACCTGAACAAGGAGGTAGAACACAGGTACAGTCTTACAGGTATAGATGTGAATTTCCGTGGCACGTGGAAAAGACTCATAAGTAGTGGATAGAGCCGGCCGGAGCTGGCACTGATGGGTCTGATTGGGGTGGGCAGGGCGAGGGAGGTGTCCAGGATAGGCTTCCAGCCTGGGTGTCTCCCACGTGCTGCTGGAATTATAGGAACCTCTTAACCTCTGGTCCAGTTGAATCAGGGTGCTCCGGAACTAATCCGATAGCATGTCAGAAGCCGTCGCTGGGCCGTGACGGAGTGGGAGTGCCTCCTGACTGCCTATGGAGGGATTCAGCAGGCGGAACCTTGAAGAAAGAGGGTGGGAGGGGAGAAATGTGGATGAGAAAGAAGGTATACCAAGTGGAGGAAAAACCCACATGATGGCATAGAGGTCCTTGCTGGGTTCTGAGAAACAGCTGAGGACTCCTGGAGCAAAAATTGGTGGTGATTGTGGTCTGTGTGTGTGTGTGTGGGTGTGTCGGGAGGGGAGCATCACAGACGGTGGGTCTGCAAAGGTAGGGTGGGACAGGAAAACACCCAGACTTGGAGTTCAGACTAAGCCCGAGGAGTGGGGAGAAGGTGGAAGTTTTAAGCATGGTGGTCACACGATCTGATTTGTACTTAATAATCATTCTACTGCATTGAAAACATAAATGCTGGGAATTTAGGTAGACTTTTAAAAAGACTGAGCTTGGCAGTTGAACAGAAGGGAATAAGGAATGCTGAGTATCTGTCTTCCCTCCAACAAAAAGGGGGCTTGTAGGCTGGATTTTCCACATATACCATCAGCCCACAGGAGGTGGGGATGCCCCTCAGCACCAGCCAGGCTGCAATGGAGGGAGGGCCCGTTGGCCAGTGGGGAGGCTCATAGGAGTAGGTTGCTTGTGTCATCTCAGTTGATGAATATCTGCAACATTAAGCATAGCAATCCCATTAAGACACCTTCGTCAGATTTTTCTCTTCTTTGACTCAAGAATTAAAATATCGTCAGTTACAAATCTCAGTCTCTTGCCTCAACTGGGCTTGAAACACACACGTAATAGCCAGAGACATTATCGCTCCTTGGGCTCATTACATTCTTTGGCCTCTGTACAGAGACCAAAACTGGGTGTCGTCTCCACTAGAGTCCTGCCTATTTGAGGTAAGGACCCAACCTAACAGGTATGCTTTTTTCATTAGAATTGGGAAATTTCACAATGGCTTGGCCTTTGTGCCCGATCCATCCCAGGAGAGGTCAATTTTGGCTCCACCTGGGCATGATCCATGAGCATCAGGTGTACTGTGCCTGCTCTCTGGCAGGTCTGTAGAGCCAGGAACAGTCTTTTAAAGAAATATTATTTATGAAACTGAACCTTGGTGATGAAAGTACAGATGCCAAAATAGGGTATTGAAATGGCCCTAGAGTGGTATAGGGGTCTCCTGCCTGGATAACTTCCATCCAACAAACATGCTGTAACTTTCACATTTCTCCTTGACACTGGGCAAGACACTTCCTCTTTATGTCTCTGATTCCTCATTTATAAGATAAAGTTGTTGGAGTAGAGTAGTTTTGGGGTGTTTTCTGGTTTTGACATTCTGTGATTTGGTACAGTGGTCAGTGCATAGGGCCCCTCACCCCTGAGCCAAGAGGAATACAGTGAACACCCAGATGCACCAGGCCCTCGAGGAGACAGGCCCTGGCAGCCTTCTTCTCCTCGCCTCCTCTAGACGAACATACTACTCATTTTAATGGTGAAGTCCAGGTCCAGAGACAGAGATGACTTGTCACTAAGTGGTGATTGATAGCTGCTTCCGTCTTTCTTTCACAGCCTGTGGCTCAGTGTTTACTTCTCCCTCGCCTGCCTTTGGCTAAGGTCTGTTAGGCTTCTATCCTCTGGGGCATCCTTGTGCATGGTTCTGCCTGCTCCAGTGGAGCTGCCTGCTCTTTGGACTTTATAGCCCCTTTCTGGGAACGCATAACAAGAATTGCTATAGCCGTGGGCACGCACACTGAGGACTGACCCAGGAGAGGGGCTGCCAGATGCATTTGTGGATTCATTATCAGTTTCAGACAATCTGCTGTATGAATGATGATGAATGTGTGGTGTCCTGCTGAAGGAGTCATGTACTCTGCCATTAGCCCCGTGCTGGCAGCTGGTTCATCCCCTGTGTGCAGTCCCACCCACCAGCATTGCTAGCAGACAAAAGCCCTGGAAGAATAAAACTTGTTTGGTGAAGGATAACAGGAGGACTGCCCATGTTATTTAGAAATGCAAATAATAGGTTTTGTTTTTTTTTTAATTCCAGACATAGGACAAGGCCAGGGTGAGTCGTTGCTATAGAGGCAGCAAAGGGTTGGGAAAAAGGCCCCCAGTAACACACATGGGAGTGCACTCAAGGGGTTTTCAGGCTAGTAATCTAGGTTGGACTGAGATAGACTGGAAAGAGAGATGCAACCCGACTCTCTGCACCCTCGTGACTATATACACCACTCCAGGTCTAGCCACCAATCAGCTCCTCGACCTTAGGCAACACTTGTGCCCTCTTTGAGCTTCAGTTTCCCCTGTTAGTAAAGCAAACAAGTTGAACTCACAGGTGATCTCCAAGGGCCCTCGTAGGACCATCCACTCTGGGTTCTCGCTCAGATGGGCTCAGCCCTGTAGCTTGTCCACAGCATCCCAAGGGCCCCAGCTCTGGCTGTGGGTGGGTGCTGGGCCTCCTTGATGTCACCATCCGAGGTAGTTCCCAAACAGGCCGTCTTCCTCTTACTGCCTCCCCAAATTGCTAGTGGAGGTTTGAGGTAGAATAAGATCCAAATTGGTGGTGCTTTTTGCTTTAGTCATCTTTCCTTTTTGCTCATTTTTCTTCATTTGCAAGAGGGTAGGTTACCCCAGATATTAAATCTAAGTTCCTGGGGAACTGGAGATTCATTCCTTTTCCTGGCTCCATGAATTCTTTGGAGGAATTAAATGCCATTCCAAACCAAGGGGTTGAGGATAAAGTCACATTTCTACGCAATGGTAATTTCATTCTCTCTTCCCCCATCTATTGGGGCAAATAATAGTTGTAATAGTAACAGATGCCATTTTTATTATTTTCTATTTGCAGGCACTCTGCTGAGTACTTTAGACACAGCAGCGCATTTAATCTCCATAATATCCACTTGAAGTAGATTCTATTTTCTCCCATTTTGCATATGAGGAAACTGATATTTACAGGCTTTAACATCTTACCAAGGTTACACTGTGTGTAACTGGCAGAACTGAAATTTGAACATGTATTTTCTGACTCCAGAGCCCAAATGGTAACCATCATGCGGACTGCCAGTGCCAGACATTTCAAGGGCACAATAATTGCATGATTGATGGGCAGTCCAGAGACACTCCCAGGGCCAGGGTTGTGGGAGTCACAGAAAGTGGTTTGCTGGGAGAACAGCTTCGGCTAAGAGAGAAAGGGTGGCAGTAACTGCAGGCCTTTATTTTCGCGGTTTATGATACAGTGATGGGGTTCCTTTCGTGGACATAAGCCATCCTAATAGCACCATTTATCATTATGACAAAGGTTAGAATGAGGGGAAACTTGAGCTGGAATGAAAGAGTAGAATTCTGATTATTTTAACAGTTGAAAGTGACATCACCCCAGAGCCTCTATCAAATGGTGAATTGGAAACTGGACTGAAATTGCTTTAGAATTTATCCAGAGGTAGTTTTCTACAGCTATGATAAAGTCTTTCAGCTGTGCATGGAGATGCATTTTGTGCAAAGTATTTGCAGAGCTGCCTGTGTGTTGTCTATGCAAAAAGTGCCCATGAGCCCCAAAAGGTCTAAGGCCCAGGGTGCTGTGCCGTGATACACCACACCTGGCAATGGGACTGTTTGCACCATGCTCCTTCATTGTTTTTTGCTTTATGTAAATGTCTTTCCATGTCAGTAAGTAGTGTTTTTAATGGCCACGTTGTTTTCCTTGGCCCATGTAGGGTGTTGAACCTGGGCTTTTAAGATAAATTCTCCTGCCTTCTGTCGTGAGTTAGAGCAGTGGGCACATCTGTGAAAGGTCTTTGGGATCCCCTGCCTGTTTGTCTAACCCTTTATTTATTTGGCCTTTTATTCTGGGAACTTAGAGAAAAGATCCATAGTGTCCGGAGAGCGTCAATTAACTTATGCTGTTTTTTCTCATCTTCAGGCAAAAGAAAGGGAACGTGGCCCATAAACACTGGGTTGGACCTTCGAACTTGGTCAAGTGCAAGCCCTGTCCTGTGGCACTGTCACCCATGGTCTGCGGCTCTGATGGCCACACATACACATCCAAGGTAAAACTTCCTTGTTGTCTTTTTGATCATCAAAAACGTCCCATGTCAGCTTGTCCTGATGAGTTTCTGTGCCAAAACTGGGGTTTGTGACACTTGCTGGGTCCCAGGCCATGGCCTTGAGAAGCTGTGGCATGAACCAATGCAGAGGTGTTCTCTGGCCAAAGACACAAGCCGGATAGGAATGTTTCATTCTGCAGAACTGGGCTGGTTGAGGTGTAGGGAAAAAAGTGGACCTAGAGGGCCCAGGGTCCTGAAATTTCCTGGATAAGGTGAAGTAGCAAGCTATTCAGAAGACACTAGACATGGCCAGGCATGGTGGCTCACTCCTGGAATCCTAGCATTCTGGGAGACTGAGGATTATCTGAACTCAGGGGTTGGAGACCAGCCTGAACAAGACCATCCTGACTCTACTAAAAATAGAAAAACTAGCTGGATGTGGTGGCTCACACCTGTAGTCTCAGCTACTCAGGGAGGCTGAGGCGAGAGGATTATGTAGCCCAGGAATTTGAGGTTGCCGTGAGCTAGGATACCACAGCACTCTACCCAGGGTGAGAGAGTGAGACTCTGTCTCAAAAAACAAACAAACAAAAAGACACAAGTCACGTAGCTTGGCTGACAGGAAACAAACTAGTGAGGGAGGCTGGGAGGCTGCTTTGTGCTCAGCTCAGTTGAAGGAGCATGGTATCAACGGACGTTCAATCTGTGTTTGCTGTCTGGGTAGAAATGTGTCCAGCTCTGTGTGGGCCGCACATAAGATGCTGTTTCTAGGGGGTGGTTTCAGGGGCTCACAATCTAATGGGGCAGGGACAAGGGTGGAGACAGGTCCTTTTAATTCAAACCAATGAAAAGAACACGGTTTGATAAAGGGGCTAGGGATGAGGAAAAGCTTCATATGGGAGGGCAGCTCATCTAATAGTGAGATTTACCGGCAGAGGGGTGGGGATCACAGTGGTGAAGAAAGGAGGTGACAGTCCATTCTTGGGATTTCACTGTCCTTGGGATAAGGTTGTCTATTTGTGTTTGAGAATGGGGAATGGGTACATTTCACCAGAAAAATGAATTGAAGAAAGGGAAACTATGGAAGCCACTGGAATTTGCTTATTCATTCTCTTATCTAACAGCTATAAACCAAGCTCCCCCTTAGGGTCCAACGCAGTGCTAGCCGTGGAGGAGCTGGGGTGTGGGTATGTGTTTTAGGGGTTTTCTGTAAGCCTCCAGCCAGAGCAGCTCCCCTGCTCCTCTGTCATCCTGTTTCTCCGTGTAAGGCTTCACTTGCAGAGTGAGTCTGTGGCTCTGGAGGGCTGCTGGAGAGAACACCCTGGGACTGCCTACCACGTGGTTCTCAAGCCTTTCTGCTAGGCCCTTTTTTTGTTGTTCTCTACTGCATAGACTGCTGGTGGCTTCTGTTGTCTGTCATAACGTCACCATCCTGATCATCACACCACAGAGAAGCCACCGGCTCAGGAGCACCCTCACTGCCTGCTGTCCTCAGAGCCTTACTTGGGTTACTGCGGCTGTGGCCACTTCTTCCTACTGATCATGTCATATACTTTTATTCACTGGAAGAGTTTTAATGTCCCAGATATTCACATTTTTCTAACAAAGGTGAGTATATCTTACAAAATAGGGGGCTGGAAGCTATGTGTGGCTTGAATCAGACCCATGGAGTCTGCTTTAGGAATTCAGTAGCATAGTTGTTGATTGATTGGTTTCTCAGTTCATTCAATAAGTATCATTTGAGCCCTTTTATGTGCCAGGCCTAGTGCTAGATGCTGAAGAAACTTATAGTGAGAATTTAGAAACTGGCTCTTCTTCATTGCCAGAGTCAGGAATCCTTACCTTCCAAGCTCCATCCCTGCCCAGAGAGTCCCCTGCTCGAGGGCACGGCTGGTACATCTTGGCTAAGTAGCTGCACCCCTCCTTAGCTCAGCTCAACCCACACTCCCCTCTTTCTCTTACTGTCCTTGGCCCCTGATAAAATCAAAGTTTGAGATAGGTTGTAGTAACAGAGCTCATCTCTGGCCCCTACACATATCTGGAATAGTGGATTTAAAGGGGAAACTGAGGAATCATTTTCATCCCCTACTCCTGAAGGCAAGTGAGGGCATTGTGTGCTCACTTCTGGCCCAGGTCGTAGGTATGTAGACAGTCACCTGGGAATGGGATGGGGCCTGAGATTCTGTATTTCTGAAGTTACCAAGTGATGGCGATGCTGCCAGGCTGCAGACACCTGTGAGTAGGGAGGACATCAGGTTTCATAGGTGCCTCCTGATAGGCACTCTCTGCCTCTGGACGCCCCCTTCTCTACCCCCCAAAGTTCATTTCCACAAAAGAGAAGAGGGAGCCATTCTGTAATAAAGTCTGGTTGTGTGTAGGCCAGTCTTCCCTCGCTGCCAAAGCTACGCTCAGACTCCATCCTTTCTCACAAAGCCCTCTGGGGTCCATCCCTCGTGACCTCGCAGCCTTTTATTGTAGAAAGGGCCTTCCGTTGTTTGTTCAGCAGGAGTCTGTCCCACACTTACAGCTGTTCTAGGCACTGTGCACAACACGGGCGGCAGCCACGGTGGGCAAGGCAGCTACCACTCCTGCTCACTTGGGGATTGCCATCTGGTAGGAGAAACAGAAATATATGTTTCTAAACCAAGCAAATAAATATGTAATTTCAGCGTTCAGTAAGTGCTGTGAAGCGTGGTACTGAGAGAGATGGCTGCATGCGGGGGCTGTCAGAAAGTCAATGGGCAGTGAGGGGTGTGATGTGTTTGAAGAACTCAGAGGAGACCCCTGTGGCTCCCAGTGTGGGGGGACAGGCATGTGAGGCGAGAAGGAGCATGGTTCTGTGTCTGAGAGGGGACACTCAGCCAGCCTGGAAGGTAAGAAGGGGGTTTGGCAGCTTCAGGCTTGTGAGATGCTCCGTGCAGCTACCGCCTCAAGACCATGAGGCGGACCATGAGATCCTAGAGCCAGAGCCAGTGCTTTTCACCACCTGCACCAGACATGGGGTGCAGTGTGTAGTGAGGGCCACTCAGGAAGTGGCACTCAGAGACAGGAGCCAACAGGGACGCCAGCTGCCAGGAATGGGGAAAGTCCAGTCCTGGATTTGATTGGGGCAGAGATCACTTTGGTGAGATAAACAAGCCTTCCCCATCCTGCTCCGTCAAGTTGCTCAGCTAAACACGTAGTCTGGGGCTCTGGCAGAGTGAGAAGCTCTTCGCAATGCTTCTCTCTTTGTGAAGATCCTGTTTGTGCTGTTCAAAATTATTCCCTCAAGCTTTGGAGTAAACTGTCTGATCCTTGAGCCTGAGATCGGAGACAAGCCATGAGACGTCAGTGAATGAGTGGGACTGTTCAGGCGAGTGGCATATTGCACGTCAAACTCCAGCTAAAACCTACCCACTCACTTCTGTAGGAAGGAGCTTAAATGCTTCCTGACCCCTGAGGGGCAAGGAGCAGCCGGAACCTGTCAGAGACGCCTGAGCTGCCACTGGTCCAGGGAGTGTCTCTGGAACTGTTTGTTGGTCGAGGCCTCCTGGCAGTCTGGGCAGGAGAGTGAGCTTCTGTGTTTGGGAAGGTTTCCCGCTCTCAGGCACTGGGAAGGAGCTGGTGTAAGAGGCAGGATTGGGGTTCAGAAGACCCTGTGCAGTGACTCCTGTTTCTTTGCAAGAGGAGTGACCTCTACCTGCTGGGTAGAGCCTCAAAGCCCTCCTCGAAGCTTCCTGCTTGTCCTTTAGTGTCTTTGAACTCAGCCGACAGAGTCCCTAGTTTCCTAGGCCTGCTCAAATCTTTTCCTGGAGCAGAAGAAACCTAACGCCTTCTTATCAGAAATTGTAGTGTTCTTCTCCTGTACTCCATGTGTGGTGTCCTGAGGCCCAAAGAGATAAGACTAGTGGCAGTTTGACAGCCGTGTTCTCCTGCCTGGATGTCTGGGATCTGCTCACTGCTGTCTGAAGTTAGAGAGGGGCTGTTGGGAGAAGCAGCATTGCCATGGAAACATCTAGGAGCCTCTGACTATTGGGGACCCAGTGAGAAGTGGGAAGGCGAGTGGCATATTGCACATCAAACTCATACTCACACTTATACATGGTGTGTGTATTGGTTTTCGCAATTCATGTGCTTCTGTCTCACGTGAACTTCTAGAACATTTGTGTTCTTTCCTGACATAATAGGTCAATTTGTCTGACAGTCAGCTGTATGTTGATTGCTTAGACCTCTGAAACATTCTAAGCCCCCCGTGGCATTTGATGAGGCTTCCTTTCAAGGAGGAGATTTCTGCCGGGTTGGGTTTAGCCCTGGAGTGTTTTAGTTTTGTCCCTAACTACATGGCCACTTTTTTATTGAGGTTCAAAAAGCTGTTTTGGTCTCACAAAAAAAGTTGGCGGAGACTGCCAGTTGATGTCAACTGATAAGAGTGAACGAGTTAACCATGGTGGACAACTGACTCCCCATCCTTTGGCGTTGTGGCCTTTTTTTAGGAAATAAAGGACAGGTGAGACCATGATGCATGTGTAATTGGAGGTGACTTGATGTCAATAAGTCAAATTCATAAAAATTAGTTTTGGCAAAAGTATGTCCCACCCCAGTCCTATCATCCCCACCCTATATTAGATAGTCACGGTTCTCCAGGTGAATTGCTGAACCCTCCAAGAGAGGGTCGAAGGCTGTGAGAGCATCATCAGGGAAGCAGGAGGATGGAACATGAGCATCAGCCTTTTCTTGATGGTAAGTGTCTGTTCTGGTGTGACAGCAGCAAGCTCTCCTACTTCTGGGTCCCCAGTAGTCAGAGGCTCCTAGAACTGGGGGATACAGTTAGGAGCCTCTGTCTATAGCAGGCCTCTTTCTGACACAGGGGACACCACTTAGAGCTGTGTGATTCCTGGTGGATCAAAGATAGAGCACATAAGTCTCAAGATGAGGGGATGAAAGATTGCACTTGGTAATCAATGTTATTCAAACTCTGTAAAGCATAACTTGTAAAGATGGGGAACAGAAAGGTACTATAGAGAATTTACAAAGTGAAGGTCAATGTTTCAGCTACTTTGAGAGTGTGTAGCGACCCTGACTCTTTACTTGGCTTCCAAGCGGTAAGTGTCACCCTATTCACTTCTTTAACTACCCTTGATACCATATTTTGCTGGCCACGAAAACTGAAGTAGTTCAGAAATTCAGTAAATACATATTGAGCTCTTTCTTACTCTGTGCCATGCATTGTGCTAAATACTAAGGACATAGCAAGGGACAAAGTAGACAAAGCCCCAGTTTTCAGAGAAATTTAAAAGCATGGAAGATAATTTGAAAAGATGGATCAATAAATTGTGGTACTTGTATACCATGGAATATTACGCAGCCTTAAAGAAAGGTGATGACTTTACCTCTTTCATATTTACATGGATGGAGCTGGAACACATTCTCCTTAGCAAAGTATCTCAAGAATGGAAGAAAAAGTATCCAATGTATACAGCCCTAATATGAAGTAAATTTATACCTTTCATGTGAAGGCTACAACCCAACTATT
>CAUYRH010125909.1:0-10795 GCA_963574655.1 Perodicticus potto | reverse complement strand
TAGAGTGCTATGGCATCACAGCTCACAGCAACCTCCAATTCCTGGGCTCAAGCGAGTCTCCTGCCTCTGCCTCCCAAGTAGCTGGGACTACAGGTGCCCGCCACAACGCCCGGCCATTTTTTTGTTGCAGCCATCATTGTTGTTTGGCGGGCCCAGGCTGGATTTGAACCTGCCAGCTCAGGTGTATGTGGCTGGCGCCTTAGCCCATTGAGCCACAGGTGCCGAGCCATTTTTTTTTTTTTTTTTTTTTTGAGACAGAGCCTCAAGCTGTCACCCTGGGTAGAGTGCCATGGCATCACAGCTCATAGCAACCTGCAACTTCTGGGCTCAAGCGAGTCTCCTGCCTCCGCCTCCCAAGTAGCAGGGACTACAGGTGCCCACCACAATGACCGGCTATTTTTTTGTTGCCGCTGTCATTGTTGCTTGGCGAGCCTGGGCTGGATTCAAACCTGCCAGCTAAGGTGTATGTGGTTGGCGCCTTAGCCACTTGAGCCACAGGCACTGAGTCTATTTATTTAAATTTTAAAATATTTTCTTTTTCTCATCTTTCTCAGCAGATATAGTACAATGTTGTATATATAATAGATGTTGTATAAATAACTGCATAATTTTTTTTTTTTTTGCAGGTTTTGGCCAGGGCTGGGTTTGAACCCACCACCTCCAGCATATGGGGCCCCCTACTCCTTTGAGCCACACATGCCACCTATAACTGCATAAAAATTTTTGAGACAGGTTTCACTCTGTCACCTGGGCTAGAATGCAGTGGTGTCATCACGGTTCAGTGCAACCTCAAACTTCCTGGGTTCAAGTGACCTCCCTAGCTGAGCCTCATGACTAGCTGGGACTACAGGCATGTGTCACCCTGCCAGACTAACTTTTATTTATTTGTAGAGATGGGGGTCTCACTATATTCCCAAGGCTGGTCTCAAAATTGTGACCTCAGGCAATCCTCCCACTTCAGCCTATAAATGCTAGGCTTATACATGTAAACCACTGTGCTGAGTCTCATAAGCATTTTAAAATGACATTTGCTAAAGTATCAAATAAATTCTGCCTTAAAAATGTAAAACTACTATTCAGGAGGCCAAATAGGGGGGATCACTTGAGGCCAGGAGTTTGAGACCAGCCTGGGAAAATGTAGAGAGACTCTGGTATCTACCAAAAATTTAAAAATTAGCCAGGTGTGGTAGTACATGCTTGTAGTTGCAGCTACTCAGGAAGCTGTGGCAGGAAGTTTACTTGAGCCCTGGAGTTCAAGGCTTCAGTGAGCTCTGATCATGCCACTGCACTCTAGCCTTAGCCACAGAGAACCTGTGTCAAAAAATAAAAATAAAAAAAATATATATATATATGCACACACACATATATAAAATACATCTATAATATACTTTATCGTATTTTTCTTTTCTTTTCTTTTCTTTTTTTTTTTTGAGACAGAGCCTCAAACCATCACCCTGGATAGAGGGCCGTGGCATCACAGCTCACAGCAACCTCCAATTCCTGGGCTCAAGCGAGTCTCTTGCCTCCGCCTCCCAAGTAGCTGGGACTACAGGCGCCCGCCACAACGCCCGGCGATTTTTTGGGTTGCAGCCGTCATTATTGTTTGGTGGGCCCGGGCTGGATTTGAACCCACCAGCTCAGGTGTACGTGGCTGGCGCCTTAGCCCGCTGAGCCACAGGCGCCGAGCCAGTTTACATTCTTAAGGTGAGTGATATAACAGCCTGTGGAACTGAAGCCTCAATTCTTGTTTTTTTCTTTTTCTTACTCTTTTTTTTAATCAACAAAAAATTTTTTTTTGACGTTTGAGATTCTTTGAGGGTACAAAGAATTAGATTATACTGATTGCATTTATTAAAGTTCCTCTTATAATTGTGTCCCACCCCAAAGAGGGTGGGCTCCCCCAACCCAGAGGTTGTGATCCCCCAACCCCCTCCCTTCTCTCTGCTTCCCTTTCCCCATCCTTAATTCTTAAAAATCAAATTCAGATCATTCCTTTGACTCCCAGAGTAACTATACATCATCTGATAAGTAAATTCCTACTCTTATTAATATAGGACAGTGATTGTTCAGGCTTTTCTGGTATAGACCATGGTTTTCAAACTTTTAGAGGGCTTTGCTTTTTGTCTATTTTACTTACTTGCTTTGTGACAAAAGTATTCTGCTGCTGAGGAAGAAAGACAAATAAGACAAAATTTTGAAAGCCAGAGACCTGTATGAAATACAGGGTGGCCATAAAGTGCAATTTAAATTGCACATGAACTTCATGACCACCCTGTGCCTTTCTAAACTGGCTGATTCTTTGTATTCTGATTCTGTGTCTGCAAATAAGTATCTGCAGTTGTCTGGATGATGGGCACCAAAATTCAGTCACTGAGAAGGCATTTCCCCATTATTAATGGATAGCTAACTCCTTAATAGCAACACTAAAGGCCAGATGACAGTGAAATGATATATTCAGTGTGCTGAAAGAAGACCAGTGCTAACCCTTACTTCTTTTCCCATTAAAACTTCTCTTCCAAGAATAAAGCAAAGCCATTTTTTCAGATAAATTAAGATAAATTGCTGCCAGTAGACCATCATTATTGGAAATTCTAAATAAGTATTTTAGACAGAAGGAAGGTCTCAGATAGAAGTAAGAGTGAGTGGAAAGAAAAATAAAGTAATAAATCTAATTGTTGACTGTATCAAATAATGACATTATCTTAATGGGATTTAAAAAAAAGAAAATTAGGCTCGGGCGCCTATGGCTCAAGCAGCTAAGGCGCCAGCCACGTACACCTGAACTGGCAGGTTCAAATCCAGCCCGGACCCACCAAACAATGACAGCTGCAACCAAAAAATGGCCCGGCATTATGATGGGTGCCTGTAGTCCCAGCTACTTGGAATGCAGAGGCAGGAGATTCGCTTGAGCCCAGGAATTGGAGGTTGGTGTGAGCTGTGATGCCACGGCACTCTATCCAGACAGCTTGAGGCTCTGTCTCAAAAAAAAAAGAAAAAAAGAAAGAAAGAAAAAGGAAAACTAGCATATACAAAAATTACAACATAAATTGGGGGAGGGCTAAATGGAATTAAAGTATTTGGCTTAATTATTAAAAAGATATTAACTAATTTTGACCTTGATATGGTAAGGGTAGATGTTATAGTTTCTATAACTTCTCTGTCCAATATAGTAACCAAGAATGCCTATACTTAAATTTCATTAAAAGTTTAGTTCCTGAGTTTCACTAGCCACATGTGACTAGTGTATATCCTATTTTATTGGGCAATGTAAATTTGGAATATTTCCATTATTGAAGGAAGTGCTAATTGGATAGTGCTTTTCCAGAGTACCTATGAAAAGCTCAAGAAAACTTAATAGGTAACTTTTAAATTAATAAAGGAGAATAATTACTCTAATAAGGAAGGAAAAATGGAGAGAGAAATATTGAATGATGAGACAGAGAGAATAGTATATTTAATAAATATTTTTTATTTACTTTGTATTCATATACAAAGACTATATATGAATAATCACATTCAGTATAAATAGGACTAAATATTTTAACTAAAAGACAGTGATTTTGAGGCTGAAATAAAATAGATATATTTGCTGTTTACAAGAGACATTTGTAAAATCATATCTTGTCATACAGCAAGATTGTAAGGGAAAAGAGGGAGAAAAGAGATGCTGCGCAATTACTAATCAAAAGAAAACTGGATGTTTGTTTTGGCAGCACATATACCAAAAGTGGAGTGATAAGGAGATTAGGATGCCCCTGTGTAAGAATGACACACAAATTCATAAGCATTCCATATTTTAAAAAGTAAAAATTTTAAAAGCTGGCACTTGTGGTAATATTAGAAAGAATGAACTTCAGTCAAAAAGCAATACTAATGATAGAATGTTTAATTTGCCAAGAAGATACAATAGTTTTAAATTTGTATGTTCTTGAAGACACTTGGAGAGAAGCTATCCTGATTATTTGTTCCTTGGACCCATGGGAACCGCTACAAGCAAGTAAAGATCAATTTTTGAAAATAAAAACCAAGATTTTATGTATCTAACAACGTAATCTCAAAATACGTAAACAATTCCATGGAAGTACCAGAAGATTGCCACAGTGGTGGTATACCTTTCTTTGTAATTGTAGAAGAACACTGGAGTAAAAAGTAGAAAAGAAAACCTAAAAACCATGCTTTGTTTTTTTTTTTTTGTTTTTTTTTTTTTTGACACTAGGTCTTGCTTTGTCACCCAGGCTAGAGTGAAATAGTGTCATCATAGTTCCCTGTAACCTCACCTCAAACTCCTGGGCTCAAGGAATCTCCTTTTTTCAGCCTCCCAAGTAGCTGGGACTATAGGCACACACCATCATGTCCACTCAATTTTTCCTTTTACTTATAGAGACAGAGTCTTGTTCTTGCTCAGGCTGGTCTCAAACTCTTGGCCTCAGGTGATCCTCACACCCCAGTCTTCCAGAATGCTAGGATTATAGGTGTGAGCCACAGCACCCAGCCATGTTCTTTAAATTAATAAACTGTTTTTAGGAATAATTTCAGATTTATAGGAAAGATGCAAAGATATTACAGAGAATACCCTTTATTCAGAATTTTCTAATGTTACCATCTTACATGACCAGGATACATGTATCCAAAACTAAGAAATTTAGTATTGGTACCTTATAATTATTAAATAAATTACAATCTGCATTCAGATTTCACTACTTTTCCAATAATGGTTTTTGTTGATGTTGTTCCAGAATCCAGGATATCTATCACATTGTATTTAATCATCATGTCTTCCTAGTCTCCTCAAGTCTGTGACATTTTCTTAGTCTTTCTTAGTGTTTAATGACCCTGATTATGCACTCTTTAGATGTATCCATGAAATTTTTAAAAATGTGTTAAAATGTTTAAAAATTTTAAAAATTTTAAAATTTTTCAATTAGCACATTTCAACAAATTTCTGAGGATTTAAAACATACAGAGTATAGGATATTCTGTGCAATTAATCTAGAAATCAATACAAAATTGCAATTGCAATTACAGTGCAATTAATCTAGAAATCAATACAAAAACAGTGATTAACCCAATTCTTCTTGTGTTAAGAAAATCGTAACAAATCTTAAAATATACTTAAAACTACATAATTAAATTAATATCAAAATTTTTGGAATACAGCTAAAACAAAAGGATTCCTAAGCTTCAAATTCATTTTTATTTTGAGACACAGTCTCACTTTCTTGCACCCCAGTAGATTGCGATGGCATCATAGCTCATAGTAATCTCAAACTCTTGGGCTCAAGCGATCATCTTGCCTCAGCCACCCAAGTAGCTGGGACTATAGGCACCTGCCACAACACCTGGCTATTTTTTTAGAGATGGGGTCTCACTCTTTCCGAGGCTGATCTTAAACTCATAAGCTCAAGCAATCCAGCCTCCCAGAGTGCTGGGATTACAGGCATGAGCCACTATGCCTGGCCTCAAATTCATATTTTAAAGAAAAAAAATTAACGAGAGATCTATCCATCTTAAGAAAAAAAACAGTAAGGGCTTGGCACCTGTAGCACAGTGGTTATGGCACTGGCCACTTAAACCCAGCCTGGCAGTTTCAATACCTACCCGGGCCAGCTAAATAACAGTGACAACTGCAGCAAAAAAATAGCTGGGTGTTGTGGGGGGCACCTCTAGTCCCAGCTACTTGGGAGGCTGAGGCAAGAGAATCGCTTAAACCCAAAAGTTTCAGGTTGCTATGAGCTGTGATGATATGGCACTCTATCAAGGGCAACATAATGAGACTCTGTCTCAAAGAAAAAAACAGTAAGTATGAAAATAGAAAGCACATATAAAATAAAGATCAACAAAAGGGATTGGTGCCTGGAGCATAGTGGTTATGGCGCTAGCCACATACACTGAGGGTGGCAGGTTCCAACCTGGCCTGGGCCAGCTACACAACAATGACACCTGCAACAAAAAATAGCCGGGCGTTGTGGCGGGCACCTGTAGTCCCAGCTACTTGGGAGGCTAAGACAAGAGAAGCGCTTAAGTCCAAGAGTTTAAGGTTGCTGTGAGCTGTGACATAATAGCGCTTTACTGAGGTGACATAGTGAGACTGTCTCAAAAAAAAAAGATCAACAAAGGTAAATTCTTCGAAAGGATTTAAAAATGACAGGGGAGATCTCATGAGGCTAGGAGTTTGAGACTGCAGTGAGCTGTGAATTATGACTGTGCCTGTGGATAGCCACTCTATTGAGACCCTCTTCTAAAAAAAAAAAAAATACATATGGCCAGTCCTGGTGGCTCATGACTGTAATCCTAGCACTCTGGGAGATTGAGGCAGGAGGATTGCTTGAGCCCAAGAGTTCAAGATCAGCGTGATCAAGAGTGAGACTCCATCTCTACTAAAAAATAGAAGAATTAGCTGGACGTTGTGGCAGGCGCCTGTAGTTCTCAGCTACTTGGGAGTCTAAAGCAGAAGGATCACTTGGGCTCAGGAATTCAAGGTTGTTGTGAGCTAGGCTAATGCCACAGCAGTATAGCCTGGGCAACAGAGTGACACTTAGTCTCAAAAAAAAATATCCAGAAAATTACTTGGGCAGATGTATGTTGAGACATGGTATTGAAAGAGTTAAGTATTTGCAGTGTCATTTGGATGTAGGAAAAAAACATTGACCTTCTTATATTTATTTTACTTGTATTTTTGTTTTATGTATATAACACAATAATACAGTAATACATATAGTTTATAAATGTAAATATACTTTTAGGGATTAAAAAGAAACCAAATGAATTGTTTAGGCAGCAGAACCCTTTTTCTTCAATAGTCAAAGCAAAGTGTAATGGAAGTTAAATAGAAGCCCAGTTTTTTTTTCCTATAGCTTAAAAGTTTAAATTTAGTCTTCTGCTAAACCTCTAAAGCTACAATGATTAAATAAGAATCATAAGACAAATGCTGTCTGTAAGTAACAAATGTATTTACCTTTCTTCAGGAAAATAGTATTAATTTTCTCTATATTTCCATTATGCTTTTCTAGGAACTAAATAAAAAATGGAAGAACTGTTAGTCCTATAAACCAATATCTTTAGATTTGCCTTAGTTTAATGTGAAACATTTTTTAGTTTAAAAAAACTGCAAATTTTTTATTTTTCTGTTGAAATAGTCTGTGTTTAAGTGAAGTTACGTGTAATAATCTCATTTCATTAATTTTTACATAATTGAAATATAACTGCAGTATTTCTCTTAATGTGTTATACTGAGCTATAAACAAAATTGGGAATTGTTGGATATTTATCTTAGTACTGGTTTTCTTTCATAAATAATACTTTTATGTTTAGTATTATATTAGAAAAAAATTTCAAAGAGTGATATGCGTTTCTTATCTTTTCTAATCTTATCATGATTAGTGAGACAGTCATTTGTTTTCTAGACTGACGACATTGTCAAAGCTGTTGGTAACTGCAGCTACAACCAACTTGTGGAGAAGATCATTTCTTGTAAGCAGTCAGACAGTAGTGAGCTGGTTAGCGAAGGTGGGTGAGTGCTGCTGTTACCTGATGTTTCTATTCTTGGCAAAATAACTTGTCTGATAGTTTAAGATGTTTCAAATGTCTTAAATAAGACTTCTAAAAAATACGAGTAATACTAGTAGGAATTTTAAAAAGTAACCATTCATAAAGGTGCCGGTGAAAGATTTCTTCTAGAACTCTTTTCACTTGACTTATAAAATCAGACCTGGATTCTAGTAAAAATCTTTGGTATGGTCAGTTATTCAAAAGTTACTGGTAATTATTCTTTTAAAAAATTATTATGTGGGAGTATGAAGAGGACTTTATAATTTATCCTAAATACTTCATTTGACTGAGATGAGTATTATGGTGCTCAAGTGTTCTATTTTATTAATAGTAGATTTCTGCCTTATGTTTCTGTACAATCCAATTTTTTAAACCCCATTCTCCACATTCGAAATTTATAGCTAGGGCAGCACCTGTGGCTCAGTGAGTAGGGCGCCAGCCCCATATTTTAAGGGTGGAGGGCCAAACTGCAATAAAAAAAATAGCCAGGCGTTGTGGCAGGCGCCTGTAGTCCCAGCTACTTGGGAGGCTGAGGCAGGAGAATCTCCTAAGCCCCGGAGTTGGAGGTTGCTCTGAGCTATGTGACGCCATGGCACTCTACCAAGGGCGATAAAGTGAGACTCTGTCTCTACAAAAAAAAAGAAAGAAAGAAATCTGTAGCTAATTGAAATTCCTAAATTCGTCACAAAAGCAGTTTAATATTTTTTCAGTTGTAATACAGTCAATGATAGGGAAAGGAAATTTCAATCCAGAATGTTATCAGGAGGCAAAGCTTTTAGATATACGTTTTTTATCACCCATTTTACTTTTTTATAAACACATGCAAATACTGAGGCTGCTATTCTCTTTTCTTTGAAGGATAAACAAAGAGAAATCATGAGATCCAAGGTATAAATTTCATCACTCTGAGACACACAGTTCTTTTACATGAGGTATAATAAAAGCTGATTACAATTATCACTAGTAATTAAAACTAGTGACTGTAAGAATATTTGCGCATATAAAAAATGTGTACATGAATCCGGGGTATACTTATTAGTCCAAAGCCTAACTAATTATATTAATGATTCAGAAGTTGAACACATTGATGTGATAGAAGCAAGTAATAAGAAAATACATAAGTAATTTAGTTAAAGTATCCTAGTATTCCACTTGCGATAAGCACATCATCATACAGGGACATTGATCATTGATTTGTGTGGCACCTCTTTTACTACAACTTAGGGCAGCAAAGTTTAAAATTTTAGGAGGGAAAGGAGCTAACAAAAGGTATTATAAAAATATTTTCTCTCAATTAACAAAATTCCACTTATCAGAACTTTTCATTCCTTAACCAAGCTGTCATTATTATAGATATATTCCTAGAAGGAGATTATAGAGAAAATTTCCATTTGTGGACTCTTACTTTCTTAGTAATGTCCAATATACTAGCAATTCTATACTAATTGAAGGAAAACAGGATTCAGAAAGTGGCAACAAATGAAATGATAGCTAAGAAATAATATTTGGGTTCAAAACTGTGGGACACTATTACCACATCTTTCCCAAGTCAGACTACAATTACAAGAGTAAGACTTAGTATACTGATTAACATAATGGACAAAAAGTTAGTCCATCACTTTTTCCCCTCAACCTGATATTACAACTATTATTACTTTTTCTGACATTTGTTTCCCAGGATAATGAAAAACTTAGCTAATTTATGTAGTACTGATTATTTGGTAAGAGGGTTGTGGTAATAGCAAAAAACGAATCTCCTTCTAAAGTGGTATAGATGGCTCGGCACCTGTAGCTCAGCGGCTAGGGCGCCAGCCACGTATACCAGAGCTGGCGGCTTCGCATCCAGCCCGGGGCCTGCCAAACAATAATGACAACTACAACCAAAAAAAATAGCCAGGCATTGTGGTGGGCTCCTGTAGTCCCAGCTACTTGGGAGGCTGAGGCAAGAGAATAGCTTAAGCCCAAGAGTTTGAGGTTGCTGTGAGCTGTGATGCCATGCCACTCTACCGAGGGTGACATAGTAAGATTCTATCTCCCCCCCAAAAATAAATAAAGTGGTATAGAATTTTCAGGCAATACATACCAGACATATTTTATTTTTATTTTATTTTAATTTATTCTAATTTAATTTAAAAACTTTTTTTTTGAGTCTGGATCTTGCTCTGTTTCCTGGGCTAGAAATACAGTGCTGTCATCATAGCTCATTGCAATCGCAAATTCCTGGGCTCTAAAACTTCCTGCCTCAAAATCCTAAGTAGCTGAGACCACAGGCGTGAGCCACCATGCCCAGTTAATTTTTATATTTGTTTTGTAGAGGCAGGATCTCGCTATTGCTCAGACTGGTCTCAGACTCCTGCACGCATATGATCCTCCCACCTTGGCCTCCCAAAGTGCTAGAATTACATGTGTGTGCTACTGAACCTGGTCCCAGACATACTTAAGACAGAGTCTTTTTTTTTTTGGAGACAGAGCCTCAAGCTGTCACCCTGGATAGAGTGCTGTGGCATCACAGCTCACAGCAACCTCCAATTCCTGGGCTCAAGCGAGTCTCCTGCCTCTACCTCCCAAGTAGCTGGGACTACAGGCGCCCGCCACAATGCCTGGCCATTTTTTGGTTGCAGCTGTCATTGTTGTTTGGCGGGTCCGGACTGGATTCGAACCCGCCAGCTCAGGTGTACGTGGCTGGCGCCTTAGCCCGTTGAGCCACAGGCGCCGAGCCTGTGAGTTTGTTTTTAAGTGGGATCCTCAGAAAGAATGTTAGTCTTTACCTGATACTTTTAGTTAGTTAGTATATGTGGCAATATTAAGGCAGGGAATATATTGTGAAGGCATTCTTGTTTCTTTTTACTGTCTTTATTGCACTATGGAGTGTAAGTATTCAATAAATGCTAACAGGATGTCTGATAGAAGGGTCTGATTTTGTCACATTGCCATGATAGGTTAGCTTCCCAGAGAACTTTTTCTTTTTAAGATTATAAAATGTGGCTTGGTGCCTGTGGCTCAACGGGGTAAGGTGCCAGCCATGTACACCTGAGCTGGCGGGTTTGAATCCAGCCCGGGCCCGCCAAACAACAATGACGGCTTCAACCAAAAAATGGCCTGGCGTTGTGGCGGGCGCCTGTAGTCCTAGCTATTTGGGAGGCAGAGGCAGGAGACTCGCTTGAGCCCAGGAATTGGAGGTTGCTGTGAGCTGTGATGCCACAGCACTCTATCCAGGGTGACAGCTTGAGGCTCTGTCTCAAAAAAA
>CAUYRH010125905.1:0-59676 GCA_963574655.1 Perodicticus potto | reverse complement strand
TTCAACCGAGTGCCATGTCCAAAAGAAACCCAAACAGCTCACAGGGAAGGCCTTTCCAGCCTGCAGTCCCACTGTTGCCCCACCTACAGCCGCCAACAGGATCAGACCGAAAGAACAGACGCAACCACTTGCCCAGTCTCTGCCGCTTTTGCCTTCCTCAGGGTGTCCAGAAGCCTCACGCTGTTTCCATGTGTCCCCAAGGGGAAGTTCCTGGGTAGATCCCACCTGCCAGAGATGCCTGAAGTCCTCTCTCCCCAGTCTCACCGTGCCCAGCCGCAAGGAAGCTCTCTGATGGTCTTTTGTATTCCTGTGCTATCTGTTGAAATATCTCCTTTCTAATTACTGATTCTGTTTATTTGAATATTTTCTCTTCTCCTTTAATCTAGCTAGTGATTTATTAATTTTGTTTATCTTTTTGAAGAACCAACTTTTGATTTCTTGATCATTTGCTTTATTATTTTTGTCTCTATTTCATTTAGTTCTGTTCTGATCTTTGTTATTCTTTTCTCCTGCTAACCTTGGGTTTTGTTTATTTTTATTTTTCTAGATCCTTGAAGTATAACATTCAGTTGTTAATTTGTGGATCTTTCTACTTTTTCACTCTATGTGTTTAATGCTGTAAACTACTCTCTAAGCACTGCTTTTGCTATATCCCACAGATACTGGTATGTTGTGTTTTCATTTTAATTCATCTCAATTCATTTCAATTTCATTGAAAAGTTTTCAATTTCACTGCTACTTTCTCTATTGACCCAGTGATCATCCAGAAGCATGTTGTTTAATTTCCATGTTTACCTATGCTAGTGAAAAGATCACACTTTTAGGGTGGAATGTTCTATATATGTCTGTTAAGTCCATTTGACTTGGTCCAATTTAAGTCAATCTCTGTCGATTTCTTGCTTCAGTAATCTGTTTAGTTCTGTCAATAGAGTGTTGAAATTCCCCACTAATACTGTATTGCTGTATCTCTGTCTTTAGGTCAAGTAATGGTATTTGTGTTAGAAATCCAAGAGGTCTAATATTGAGCACATATGAATATGTTTGCATGTATGTTTTTAAAATTGTTATCTTCTTTTTCATGGTTAATTTATCTCTCTATTCTCCCTATTATTATATAATGACCTTTTTGTCATTACTCTCCCCTCCTGCTTTCTTTTGGACAGAGTCTCACTCTATCATCCTCAGGAGAGTGCCATGGCATTACAGCTCACAGCAACCTCAAATTCTTAGGCTTAATGATTCTCTTGCCTCAGTATTCCAAGTAGATGGGACTACAGGCACCAGCCACAATGCCTGGCTATTTTCCCTTCATTTTTGACTTGAAGTCTATATTATCTTATATAGGTATACTTACTCCTGCTCACTTTTTTCTTCCATTTACAAGAAATAACTTTTTCCATCCCTTGACTATAAGTCTAAGCATGTCTTTACAGGTAAGGCAAGTTTTGCATAAGCAGAGTAAATATATATATATAGTATAAGTAATATTATATACAGACATATAGATATATCTACAAAGATAGATAGATTGGATTATATATATATATACATATATGTGATAGATAGAGCCATCTATATAGATGATAGATAGAACCATTTTGCTATCTATATCTTTCTTTTAGGGAAGCTTTTAACCCATTTACATTCAAGGTTAATTTTGAGCATGTGAAATTTTTTTTTCTGTAATATCATGAAGTATTTTACAGTTGTATAAATTTTTTGCTTCTTTCTTTTTCTCTTTAACAAAAATCAAATTCTCTTAATGAATTTCTCTTTAATGAAGCTCTACCATGTAGCCACTTGATTCCTTTCTCTTTCTCCTTTGTGTGATTGTTTTATAAGATCAGTGAATTTTATGTTATCATGTGTTTTTGAGATGATATTTATCAGCTTTTCATTTCCATGTTAAAGATCCCTTTAGGCATTTCCTGAAGGCCTGGCATGGTGATGAGAAATTTTATCAGCATTTACTTGTCTGGAAAATATTTTATTTCTCCTTCATTTATGAAGTTTATTCTGGCAGGATATAAAATTCTTGACTGACAGTTTTTTGGGGGGGTTTGCCCAACACTTTGAAAATATCATCTCTTTCTCTTCCAGCCTGTAAGGTACACACTTAGTCTGATGGGGTTTCCTTTATAGATGACTCTACACCTTTCTCTTGCTAATTTTCATATTCTTTCTTTTATATTGACTTCAAGAATTCTAATTAGAATATGCCATGTGTGATATGTGTGCCGGGGCTTTGCTGGGTCTCATGTATCTGATGTCTGACTTTCTTGTTGTTTGTGGCCATTTTGATTGGTTACTTCTATAAATAGAGTTTCTAATTTTTTGATCACTCTTCGCCTTGAAAATACTAATAATTTGTAAGAGAAGTCTTTTCATATAGATGTCTCAAAGGCTTTGTTCATTCTTTTCTATTCATTTTTCCTTATTTTCGTCTAACTGGAACATTTCAAAAGGCCTATCTTTCAAGTTTGAGATATTTTTCTTCTGCTTGGTCTTGTGTATTATTGAAGGTTTAAAATGTATTTTATATTTCCTTTAATAACTTTTTCAGTTCCAGAATTTCTAAGTTATTTTTAAAGATATCTGTCTCATTGGTACATTTCTCATTCATATCCATAAGTGCTTTTCTGATTTCTTTGTATTGGTTTTTAGATTTTTCTTGGATCTCATTGAGCTTCTTTAAAATCAATATTTTGAATTCTTTATCTGGCATTTCAATGAGTTCCTGTTCACTGGGAGCTGTCCCTGGATAATTGCTGTAATAGCTTTGTGGTGTCATATCCTTGCCTTTTTGTGTTTCTGTATCCTCCATTGATATATGAAAATCTTGTGTATCAGGCACTTCCAATTTTTTTTTTTATTGAATCATAGCTGTGTACACTTCCAATTTTTTAAATTGCTTTCTTAGATGAGAATTTCTTCCTGAATATGTATATATATTGTTGGTTGGTTAGGACTATTTGGTTTGGGTTTTGGGTGCCCGCAGGAGTGTGATCTCCATTATCATTTCTTTAGAAGTACACAGGCTCAGTGGTATCTGTGGTTTCCTTTGTGGTTTAGGGCATGTTTATTATTTGAAACCATGATGAAATTTTGTTGGATACTTGAACATGAACTGAGCCGGTCTTCGTGCCCTCTTGGTGAAGCAGTCAGCCAAGTGTGCCCGTTTTTTGGTTTCAGAGCAGCTTATGATAGCACTGGAGTTAGTGGATACTGGATAGCAAATTTGGGGGACCTCTGTTTTGCTCAGACACTAGCTGGAGCACTAGCCAGGTGTGTGGGCAGGTCCTCAGGTCCTTGGGCAGTTAATGTGATGTGGGTGATGATACTAGTGATGGTGGAGCATGCCCTGAGAACCAAATGGTCTGTGTTGGTGTTGCTGGTAAGAGCAATGACTTGGGTGGGGTAGTCTGTAATCCCATAGCCATCCATGGTGGGGTGATGGATATAGTCCCAGCAGTCCTCACAAGAATTCAGTTTTTCTTATCCCTTCCCAGCCTGGTGGTGGCTGCAGTCAAATCACTCATACTAGGCCTGAGGGCAAGGGCACAGCTCAATTGTCAAAATGGCACCAGCTGTGGGCTCTGACCAGAGACATGGAGACCCTTCCAGGCCAGCATTATAAGAAGAGGTGGGGAAGTGCAGTGCAGTTCACTTATGTCTCAGTCTCAACAGCAGCCTGCAGCACAGGGTCATAGGGGCCTTCCCAGGGTTGTACAGGTGCCCCGAGTCTTCTCTCTCCTTCTTTTGAAGCTCAGCTCAGTGGCAGAAGCCATGTATGTAGATCCCTGGTATCTAGGCTGTCAGCATGGTGCCCACCTGGAGGTACTCTAGGCTCAGGTCCCTATGGGATTTCATGTGGGTTCTCTTTCTGCAGCAAGAAGGTTTCACGTTGCTTTGGCATGTGGCTTCTTTTCTACTGAACCAGGCAACACAAATGTAATTACTGTCGGCCAACTTAGACATCCTTAAGACGATGTAGCGCCTGAATCAGATCACGCTCTGTGCGCTTCTCCTAACTTCTTCCCCCAAAGCTAAACTTTCTTTTACAAATAGAATCTTGTCCAAATGATTATGAAGATAAATTTTGGCGAGGAACAGAATCCTAAAAAGAAATTTTACCTTAAGGGACGGAGGGATTGCAGGAGTGGGGATTTCCTTACATATACGTGAGATAGCCACATACACCAGGGCTGGTGTGTTTGAACCCAGTCCGGGCCTGCTAAACAACAATGACAATGACAAAAAAAAAAAAAATAGCCGGGCATTGTGGCGGGCACCTGTAGTCCCAGCTACTTGGGAGGCTGAGGCAAGAGAAGCACTTAAGCCCAAGAGTTTGAGGCTGCTGTGAACTGTGACACCACAGCACTCTACTGAGGGCAACATAGTGAGACTCTGTCTCAAAAAATAAAAAAGTTATACATGAGAATACATATACACGAGCTTCATTATTTAACATCTCTCTTTATTTCTCTTTGTTTGCTTTCTGTATAATTATATAGTCCCAAAATGGAATGATAGTTCTGATCTATTAAACATGCCTGCCTGCTTGGCCCTCTTCTTTCTTTTCTCCTCTTTCCAATATTTAATGTGGTTCGAAGCTCAAGCATCCATTAAAAATGCAATTAGTCTTAAGTGTCAATTTTAACAAAACATAAAACACACACCGGAGAAAATACTAATTCTACTGGTTTTATAGCAAGATCTGTTCCTCTCAAAAGATCCTAACAGGGCAGACGTCACCTCAGATGACTTATCTCACTTAAAATGGACAACTGGACAAGAGTAGAAAATTTCACATCTGTTTACAGTGTATTTATGTGTTATTAACACATTAAAAATATGGGGCAAATAATAAATTAATAAAATAGACCATAATGTCTTTAAACTTTAATGAAAAAGATTTCAGCAGGTGTAGGAAAATGATAGTATAATTATGTGCCACCCCTCTTAGATGTTAAATATCTTGGTCACACAGATAAAGTGTAGTGGAGTTAAAATTAAAGCCAACAACTATGCCCTTACCATTACTATCAGTTCTGGTACAACCTAGTGGTATGCGCATCCTTAAGATGAGAAGAGACAGGTAAAGAAGGAATTCATAGAATTCACACATAAAGCATATTTGAAAAGTGCATGCATTACCTTAATATCTAATTCTGCCGTCTGCTTGCCAAATTATGTGTGCTGTACCTAAAAATAGCAATAGAGCTGAGGGATATATACGTGGGAAATAATATATTAAAGGTATGCACAAAATACCTGGGTTTGTTTCCTTTCTGGAATTGGATCATACAAGAGAATTGGGAGCAACCGGGGACATGGGATGCTGGCAAACCTGGGTGCTTGGAGAACTTGGAAAGAACTAAGAGTTTAAGTATACTAGAAGATATTTTCAGTAGTGGTTCACCATGGGTTCTAGTAGTGTGTGTAAGTGTGTGTGTGTGCACACACACCCAAACATACTTTAAAATACAGATTTAAATTAATATCTTATTTTTCTGTCCTTGTTAGAAACACAGATGCCTTCTCTCTCCCCGGTCAGAGATGGTACTGGCTTGAAATCATTTCACGACTCTCTAGTTAAGGCCCAGTAAGAGCTAAAATGAAACAAGAAAACTACAGCCAGAAATAGAATGAATGTGGATCACACCAATTGCAGTTGATTAAGCAATTACCACTTGTCTGATGAAAATGTAAAAGTGATAGAAGAAAACTAGACTGAATACTTAAACCCAAGTTCCTGGCTTAGTTCTGCAGCCAATAAAAATCTACCTATTTCAAATTTTTACTTAAGTCAATAGATTTTCTTGAATAAACTGGACTTCCCTGTTAGTACACTTGTATTTGACATTAAGAAGCCCTGACGCCTTTGTCAAGTTGCTTCATCTTCCTGGGCATCATTTTCCTCACCTCTAAAATAGGGTTAAGAATAGTACAGACTCTACCTTTGGATAGCGGACCTAAGCTACAATGAAATTCCTCAATAAATATTAACCACATCACTATCACTGTTATACCTGCTATGAATACTATCCTTAACTCTCATCAAACCTTCTCATCAGAAAGTTTCTCTCTGTCAGAAAGTTTAAATTTGGTACAAATAAAAAAAAATTAAATAAAAAATGTTTTAAATCGGTATCATTTATGTTTTCCAAGCTATTATAAAAATCTGAACATACTCTCTTTCGTTCTTTTCCTCAGGAAAAGAAATAATCTAATCATATTGAAATTTACCTTAAACCACTCTAGAATCTCCTCCCTATACTATTTTATCTTTATTCTGTATATCACATGATGAGTATTCTCAATCTTTTAACAATGAACAAGCAAACAAATGAAAAAAACTCACCCTTGACCTTCTAGCTGCTACTTCATGTGTCCGATCCTATTTCCAATTAATGCCCTCAAAGTTTCATTTATAGTCAACTCTATTACCAATCTTCCAGTTTCTCTTGAACAAGTGACTATCTTGCTGTTGTCTACCATTCCCCCTACGTATTTCTTATCCAGGTCACAGTAACCTCCCTGATACTAATGTTTATTTTTCATTCTTATCCTGACATACAGGAGATATTCGATGCATTTTAGCACAATGAATTGTTTTTATTACCTGCTGTTATAATTTGTGTGCCTGAAAACTTCAATGCTCCTCTAGACAGTGTATATGTAGAGGGTAAAACTGTGAAGCATTTCATCTAAGCACAGTGCTTGTCACAAATATATATATATCCAAATATATATATCCAATAAATCCAATAAAAATTGCCTCAGTAAATGTATTTTTGATAATAAAGTTGTATTTTATTCATACATTAAAACCTCACATTATTCTACATGTGCTTTTTGTCAAAAGTGCTTCTGCTCCCTTTCCAAATGTTCACAATGAGCCACAGGGCTTTAGGGATCATCCTCACTCTTTCAAATGACACCTCAAACAGCTTAGGCTCCCCTGGCACCTATTTCACGCATGCCACATGCATGGCGTGTACCTCTTATCGAACTCACAAACTACCCTGATCATAGTCTGGCTACGCTGCCTTTTCTTTGCTACACTGCCTTTTCCACCGGGGCTTAAATGCCAAGGGGTTTCAATAAGAATGTATGAAGTTGAGAACAGAGAAAATCAGGGAGCTGTCCTCTATCTTTTGATGCCCAAATTTCACATCTATCTATGTTACTTTCCAAGCTTTGCTAAAGAAAAAAAAAGCAAGCAAAAAACATCAACAAAACCAGTCGTATCTGTGGTGGAACCTCTGATTGATGCTCTCTGCCTCCATTTATCTCTCATGATTGGGAAGAACAGAAGAAGGCAACAGCTTTCTGGATTATTGGGGATAATATAGAACCCCATGTAGAACTATAAAACACAAGGGATGTGAGGATTGTAAATTGGAACTGGGCAAGGTAAGAAAAAGCATTTAAAAGGCTGGTACTTGATGGATATTTGCTTTTTAAGAACCTATTAATAATAGCTTTCTTTGAAATGAAGGTTTATCATCATGATGGCAAAACTTGGATTTTAAACAAATTAGTGAATAATAATTTTAAAAAACCCACTCTAATTACAAGATTCACATATAGGGAGAGAATCTTTCTTTTTATGACATTGCTGTTTTCTGTATTTATGGAGTTGATATAAAGTATTTCAGTTTTTAATCTCTTTTCAAATTACTAACCACGATGCAGGCAATAGTGAGCCTGCGAATAGCCACAGCAACATGGTAGTTAAATTTAAATCCTAAAGTTCATACAGAACACACCCACCCTTCTTCCCCTTCTCATTCCTGGCAGAGCTGTATACTAGGATGGAGGTTGGATGCTTTCTCAGTCTCCCTCATAGCGAGAGTCTGGGTATGTGACCCACTCTGGCCCAAAGAACCGGTAGGAAAGTCTGCAGGGGAGATGGACGGAAGATGGAGTGCATAGCTCTGACAGAGGCTTGTGATGTGATGCTTGGAGCAGCTGCAGCCACTTGCACCACTATGTGTGACATCATTGCTGTCACAATGAGGAAGGTGGACCTGAACCAGGCCAAGATCCAGAGTCCTCAGGGAACAACAGAGCCACCCACAGTCAACTTTTTAATATGTACAGAATAATACATCCTTACATTTAAGTCCCTTTAAGTTCAGATATTTTGTTTTTCTGCCAGTCAAAAGCAGCTTAGCCACTAATTAACTGAACTATATACTTAAGTTAGATTTCCAACTGTCAGATTCTAATATGCAAGGACATTTCCTTGGCTGCTAATGTGTTCATTTTCATCTCAAGATAAACAATGATTCCTACCTATTTTAGATCAAACCTTACGTATGTTTAAAGTACTTGGGATACAAAACAAGGTAACAGAAGGTGTGGTGAGTAAGTTTATCATGGCTCCTGATAGGATATAGCTATTAGAATAGGTTAAGACCTCCCAAAGTGTTGGAACATTAATTCCTAAAGATATCCCCAAAGACAGTTAGCTTTCTGGCCATTTAAGCTTAGGAAATGTTATTTATTACTATCTGTTACAAAGTTTCAATTGCATATTAACATTAAGGACACTGAGAAGCTCTGCAGTTAAAAACAAAAAAATCAACTTGATTAATACGTAATTTCCCCCAATTTTTCAGACAATACCTATTAATATCCCAAAACTTTGGTGATGCAGTTTAATTGGATATTTATTGAAACCCCTCTCAGCTCCAAGTTCTGCAGTCAGAGATGGTTGCTGGTTGTGTCTGTAAATCCTTTGTGCCATTATTACTAGAATGCAAAGCCCATTGATACACCTCTGTTACACTGGAAGGTTTTTGAGGGCAAATTTTTGATAAGTGAATGACCATAAAGTCTGTTTCTAACACACACACACACACACACACACACATGTACACAGATGCATTTCTTCTAAGACAATGGCCTCCCAAATCTCTCATTGTATTAGTATAGGAAGTGATAGCGATCAGGTTCCAATAATGCTACTTTGTAAAAGGATAATCTAATACTTTAGGTTATCCAGCTTCCGTTCCCAACACCATTGTTTGGTAAGTGGTACCAATCAATTATTGTGGTTCTACAGTCTAGTTCTAGATATGAGACTTAGCTAAGTCTTTCTTTCCTATTAATTAGATTCCAGAAAGTATCTTTGTCTGGAGAGTAGAATAGAGTAGGAATTTAGTGCACAGACATAGAGTCAGAAAGTTTGGGGAACCAATATCAGTTGTACAATGTTGAGTACATTACAAAACCATTCTAAATATCAGCTTTTTCTCGGTAAGAGGCACATCACCAAATGTCCATAAATGTTACTATAAAGATTACATAAGATACTTGAGGAAAAAATATAACACATAATGTGTGCCTGACAATTGGTAAACATTCAATAAATGTGGCTTATGATTATTATTAGTACTTATTACTATATTTTAAAAAATCTGCTGAATGTGTCTTTAGTTCTTTAAGGATAGAGCCATATTTATTATTTCTGTACCTTACAAAATGTAAAATAGTACCAGCAGCATTATAGGTAATGAGAAAGAATCGATTCCTAAGAATTCATAACAAATTGGTCTCGGTTTAAACAACCACTAGACTTCAATGAAGTAACACCTAGTGATACTCCTAACAATTTGGCGAGTTATAAAAAAAATGTGGTGATTGTGAGTTTTCTTTATATTCTTCTTTAATATACCATTTAGTGCACCTCCACATATAAAAGAAAAATTAATATTTGCATTCCACGGTAATTTTCAAAAGAAAATCTGAAGGAAATCTCTCCAAAATTCTCTGCCTCAAAGCTTTCTTTAATAATAGCTCTAGCTCATCATTTTCACATTATGTGTGAATATAATTCTTCCATAAACGTCCAAGAAAAAAATGTATGTTAACCCTACAGAAAGAATGATTGCTGCCAAATCAGACACTTAAAAGTCATCAATTATTTTTTAAAGTATCCAGGAAGGCAGGCATGGTGGTTCATACCTGTAATCGTAGCACTGTGGGAGGCCAAGGTGGGTGGATTGCCTGAGCTCACCAGTTCGAGACCAACCTGAGCCAGAGTGAGACCTCATCTCTAAAAAAAACAAAACAACAAAAACAAAAACATCCAGGTGTTGTGGCAGGCACCTGCAGTGCCAGCTACTTGGGAGGCTGAGGCAAGACAATCACTGGAGCCCAAGAGTTTGACATTGCCATGAGCTGTGACACCACAGCACTTTACTGAGGGTGACAGGGAGAAACTCCGCCTATAAATAAATAAATAAAGTACCCAGGTATCTTCAGTTAATGTGTTAATAACATATAGCAACAAAGCAAGAAATAGCAATTAAATGCTGTAGGTATGACTTGGAAGTTTTCCTCCTATCTCCGACAATGTCTGGGATTCCCCAAGGTGCCGAGGTTCTAATATACACCTCGTTTTCTTTCCTCCTGGGCTTATCCCTGCACAGTAGCAAAATGTACACAAATGCCCCAGCTTCACTAATATATATATATTAAAACAAGAGAACAAAGACTGTTCAAATTTAGTAGAATAAAAATTGTTAACAAGACTGAGCTTCTTGGTTACAGGTATAACAATAACACAGGTAGCAGTTGAGGCCCTCTCCAGAACTTGCGCCCCTACCCACCACTGGAAATATGTTTGCTGGTTAATTTGTCAGTATTGTCTTCAAACAAAGCCTTTTTTATTGGCAGGTGCAGACAAAGCTGGGAAAAGCTACACAAAAGGGACTCAATAAAAAAAGAGAGATGGCCTTGCTGAGAAGGTAGTTCTTTCTGATTTTCTGTAATAGACTTCACTTTGCCATGAAATTAAATTTATAGTATATCTGCTAGACACTGGGACTCCAGCAAAGCTTCACTATTCCCTGCCTTGACATTAAAGCAGGCATTTTCATGGGGAGGCCATTTCAAGCCAAATAACTGGTTATGTGAGCCGTTTACAGAAAGCCTTTATTTAAAAAGAAAATGGATAGGTGCTACCATTTCCAGAAACTGTTAGTATACAGGCACACATTCAAATTTTGTTTTCCTTTCAGAATACACCTCAAAAGACAGATGTAACATTAGACAATGGGAAGCTTTCTGGCCTACCCCAACACCGCCATGTTTATCATTCTGACTCATCATCTAGCATTTATCAGGTGGCAGGCTGCAAATGCAGCAGCAGAATTGTATTTCAGTGTCAAGTGATCCAGCCGGTGATTTCAGCTCTGGGATGGATATTGCACCAGGTGGTGCAGAGAGCTGAGCATAGTCCACACAGGGATCTCCCTCAAGATACCACTTACTCCTTGGCCTGAGAAACCCCCTAGCCTGTGCACATAGTCCCCTTGTGGTAAAATGTGCTGATACTGATCTACTGTGTGCTTTTACTATGGTTTCTGTTTCCATTTAGACAACCAATTTGAAATTGAAAAGAAAAAGAAGAATTAAAAAGGCAGATAATTTCAGAGAAAAACTTTGGGGAGTCCACAACTTTGGGGATTGGGGCAAGGTGGACAGGGATGGCTACTGCAGATTTGAAATCATGCATTGATCAGACAGAACTTTAGATCTTATTTAAAGCTTTTAGAAGACAAAATTAGAAGGCGAAGTCATGCTACAAAATATAAGGAACGTGGTAGAAAATAGCTCATTTGGGATCAAACTGTTCCAAAAGCAACCTATTTGCTCATGGTTCTCTGAGATCATCTGATTGAATTTTCCACTGCAGCAAAGCTAAGATTACACTGAGTATCTTGCCTAATGTCAAGCCTGTACTGAACACCAGGCCTGGGGATCTCCAGCTCATTCATTCTACCACCAGGATAGGTAGGTTCTAGAACAGAACTTCACTAACAACAGTCAAAATCAGCCCTCTAATGGCCTAGAACTTTAATCAGGTTAATTTGTAATATCATAGACATCCGACCAGGTTTATCTGCCAGCTGCCCAAGAGGAAGCCAGTACCCAGAGGTTTACAGCAGAGAAAAGTTTATTCCACACGGTACTAAATGAGGAGACAGGAGGAATTTCTCAACTCTGCCTCCCCAAGAATTGGGGAAAATAGAGTTTTTAAGGGGAGTTTGACAGGCAGGGGAATAAGTAAGGAAGTTTGCTAATTAGCTAAGTTTGGGGCAAGTTTATGGGGTGTGGAAAACATCTTATGTTGCTTCAGCTCCTGGGATGACAAGTCCAGGGGAGAGGGTTTCTTGGTATGGGCCACTAGTCTAGGCAAGTGGGTTAGACAATCTTCCAGGGCCTTGAAGATATCTCATAAACTACCTTTAGGGTTCCAAAAGGTGATTCTATCTACAAAGTTAAGAATCTTTACAACAAGCAGCTGTGGGCTCCAGAGTAGCAATTTTGAAAAACAAATAAGGGGGCAGTGACTAATTATTACCAAGCAAAAGAGGGGACAGCAGCTGATTATTGTCATTATTTTTAGCTGTTCCTTTACAGAGTTTGGGGGCCCTTAACTCTAGTTCTCACCTTGGACCCCTTCCTTAGTTTGTAATGGTGGTTTCAATATTGTTTGTTAAACAGAATTTCTTTTGACATCAAGCTTAAGGCATCCAATCACATTCTACATATTGGTTTCTATACTCAACATTATAGGATTTTTTTTTTTTTTTTGGCTGGGGCCAGGTTTGAACCCACCACCTCCAGTATATGGGGCCAGCATCCTACTCCTTTGAGCCACAAGTGCTGCCCCAGAACGTTACAGGATATTATAAGAAAAATAGAACATCTTAGAACTCAGTCAGCCTAACATCACTAAAGCACTGACTACACAATTCTTTAGGAAAGACAGGGTGAAGAGAAAACAAGTGAAAGCTAGCTACTGCAAACTGTGTTTGGGCGATTAACCAAGGAGAAGTCCCCACGACAGGAAGAAATCCTTTAAGGGTGGTGAATAGAGAACATGGAGGTCCAGTGCACAACTGTGGTGAATGGGAAACACGCCAACTCACCTGGCATGCGAAAACTGGATGGATCTGCTCTCCAGAGAAGAAATTTGGGGCTAAACTTTGACAGAGACACATGAAATACAGAAGCTAAAAGGTATCTAAGTGTAGTTTATGTTTATTATCTCATTTTACATGGGAAAATGCCAAATCCTCAAAAGGTTTCATGATTTCCTTGATTTTCTAGTTTATTGTGCAGATGATTCCTTTGTGAATTAAAATAAAATTTAAGCCTGACCACCAGCAGAATGAATGACTCTCCTCTTAGACAAGGGAGCCCCAGAAGTACACCAAAGCTGAGTTGTAGGCCATGATAAGGGAGGTCAAGCATGCCTTTTCATGCCCCTTTCTCTCTTTGGAGATGTCCTTTGTAATTCATTTATAGCTCTAAGGTTAAGCAAGAAAAAGCTTAAACCACACCTGCAGGTCTTCAGTTTGCTTGACAGACCACTGGAGCTTGTCTATGATTAGCAGACTTCCTTATCTTTACTTAAAACATGCCAAGCCTTTAGACAAAGCTTCCTTTTTAACCAATTACAAATCAAAGAATCTTTAAACCCACCCATAACCTGCAATTTCCTACTTCAAGATGTCCCATCTTTTGGGGCCAAACCTACGTATGCCTTCCATAAATTGATTTATGACTTTACATGTAATTCCTATATCCTTGAAATGTAAAAACCAAACCCTAGTGAGACCACTTGCTCAACTATGGCTTCTTGGGAATGGCTCTGGGCCATGGTCACTCATACTTGGCTCAGATTAAACCTCTTTCAAATATCTAACAGAGTTTAGGTTCTTTGCCATTGATACCCTTTTACAAAGGGAATCTAAGCCCTAAGCACCATTTCCTTAAATAAGAAACACTGAAATTAACCAAAAAAAATTTGTATAACTATTTGATGTGGAAAAGAGTATTTAGCTCTGAAGAATTGATTGAGCATATATTTTATGAGTTCTGAGCTACATTTGAACCTCTGTTCCTTCTGTAAAATGGGGATAATATTTTTTTTGTAAATTTTAAGGATTAGATAACAAATTATATTCCAAAGTATTTTGAAACTCTGAAGTGATACATGTGCACAACTTTTATTTTTTTAATACAGTTTTAAAGTAATATACAATGCTATTTAGGTCAAGGAAAGCAGAGAATGACAAAGAGTATAAGGCATCCTGTGATATACTTCGGGGATTTGCACACTTTTGCAGGAACACAATCTCCCTTGAGTTTTTGAGCAATCCTCTGGAGTCTTTTACCAGAAAATTGTACATCATTTGCACATAAACACAGATCTCACATAAAGTTCCAAGTAATCCAAGTTGTTCTTTCTTTTTTTTTTTTTTTTTTTTTTTTTGAGACAAGAGTGTTACTTTGTTACCCTCGGTAGAGTGCCATGGCATCAGTTTACTCAAAATCTTGTGCATGAACATTCCTCTTGCCTCAGCCTCTCAAGTAGCTGGGAGGTTTGTAGCCCACCACAATGCCCAGCTATTTTTAGAGACAGGGTCTCAACCAGGCACAGCCTGGTCTAGAACTCATGAGCTCAGGCAATCCACCCGCTTCGGCCTCCCAGAGTGCTGGGATTACAGGAGTGAGCCACTGCACCCGGCCTTATTCCAAGTACTTTCAAAAAAGCTCAAGGACATCATACAAAGTAAAACTCTGTAAAAAGAATCATCTGCACAATTTAGAAGTCTTTTCTTGGTTTCTATTGTTTATAAGATAAAGCATTCCAAAGCACAAATCAAGAGACATTCTGAAATGACACCGAATTCAGGTCCCAAATTTTAAGTCACCTTCACCTACTTAAAATGAAATAAGTAATGAACTATATATGATATATTAGATATATATAATTATTATATTATAAATATCGACCTGTGTAAGTTGACCACGCAAGGAAGCATAACAAACTAGTCACCATATGGAGGTGGTCAACATAAGGAACTAGACCTACTGTACTGATATGTACATGGGTAAATGTCAGATCCATGAATATTAGGTCAACATAAGGAGGTGCTCAGTGTAAGGAAGTGGTCAAATATGGAGATTCTACTGTACTGTTATTTCAGGTCCATCTCATAAAGGAAACAATATGAAACCCTGTAAACTTTTGAACTAGAAATCATAGATCAAAGGATGAAAAGAATGAACTATAATGAAAAGGAATCAATGTAAACTGGAAGCATTTTTAAAATTCTAAAACACTGAGCATGACTAATGCACTACTTAGTACTAATAGAACTTAAAATTTGGAAATTTGTTGAATAGACAAACAAAATTAGTAATTTCTGAAAGCCATTGAATTACATTACTGTTTATAAATTACATTTATACATTCAAATACATATTCTTATCTGTGCATGGATAATTCAGGATTACTTGAACCTGAACTACTTATTTCTATCTAAAATCACCTCATAGCTGAGTCCTAATTATTGCCATACTTAGTATTACCAAATACCTCAGAACAGTCACCTCACATAAGAAGGCAATTTGTGAGATCTCTTCAACCTTTACTTGAAGAGTCTTTTATAATGATGACAAAGGGCTTGGAATCTACATCATATGATGAATAGCTCTAAGAACTCTACTTACAAAATGCTATTGTGAGTATCTCTATTAGCACTTCCTCCTCTACCTTTCCTGTAATTATTTGTTTACATATTTATCTCTGCATTTAGACTGTGAAATTTTCCACAAAAGGGTCTGTGTTTTATTCAATTTTGTTATCCATGCCTCTATGCATATAACCTAGTACCTGATTAGTACTCAGTAAACTTTATAACAGAAGGAAGAAAGATATAATTTATTAGTAGACTAATTACAAGAAAGTAGTTTTAACACAAAATAGGAAAGAATATAAATTTACTGTGTTATTAAAGTCTAGTATCTGTTCAGCAGCTACATAACCAAGATGGAGTATGTAGGGCAGCGCCTGTGGCTGAAAGGAGCAGGGCGCCAACCCCATATGACAGAGGTGGCAGGTTCAAACCCAGCCCTGGCCAAAAACTGCAAAAAAAAAAAAAAAAAGATGGAGTAGGAGTAGTGAATTCTGATTTAGGTACAGGGTTATATAAAAAGATTTTATTGGAATGTACAACTCTGAAGTTCTAGCATTTTCTGGAATATTGCATGTTAACCATTTATCACATTTCCTTCTTTACTACCAAAGCTGACATATTCTGTTTTCTATAAATTATTCTTTATATTTCCCCAAATTGATTTTTCTTTTAAAAATTAATTTTAATAGCTTAAAAGAGGAAGGGGGCTTGGTGGAGGTAAAGTATTCACGAATTACTTAATAATAAAGAAAAATCATAGCAATACAGGCGCACATCCAACTGTGAGAAATGAATACCTGTTAAATATATAATTTAAAAAATTTTACCCTCAATGGCCAAATTTTCAAGTAACTTAATTATGCTTGATAACAATTTAAAAATCTGAACAGTTATAAATCTAAAGTCCACAACTTAACTTTACTTTGTGTCAAGTCATGTCATTACTTTCTAGGAAAGGCATTTTTAAAAACGTGGCCTTTGTTGCTCACAGTCATTAAAGAATTAAGAGCTTGGAGAAAACTCCATAAATGAATACTTACCCCACTAGAAGTTCAAAAGTAAACTTTCTCATGAAACATATTCTGTGCACTTGAATTCTAAACTAGACATATTCTTAACTTAAATATTTCCACTTTAATTTTTGGTATGTAAACAAAGATAAGTGAATACAGCAGTTGAATGTAGAACAAAGTGAAAAAAGATGACCTGAAATAGAAATATGATAACTGAAACAAAGCTGGGGAATCAAACAAATATTTTCTCTAAAAAAAGTGTCCACAGAGGGTGGAGCAAAATGGTGGACTAGAGACAGCTTCTTTGAAACCAGGCTGGTGAGATTGGGAAGAGAAGACTCTAGGCACCTCTGGCTTGTGGGCTATACACAATAATATCCCTTTGGGGACAGGGAGGCAGTGGGAGACTTCAGGACCCTGAGAGGAGGACAAAAGCAGTGGGGAAGCAGTAAATGTTTGCAATCAGTCTGAGGCAGGCCAACCTTGGGAGCTGCGGTGGCAGCAGCTACAGTAGCCATAAGAGCCTGCAGACCGGGAAGGTCTTCCCTGCAGTTTTTCTTTCTTTTTTTTTTTTCTTTCTTTTGGACTTGGGCTCTTGGTGAATTACTTTGAGAGATCCTGGGCAAGTGTGCAAGTGACTTTGAACAGCGCCTGGAGGCCTGGCCTGAGCCACTAGCGCAAAATGGAGCTTTTATTGTCTAACTGCAGGCTAGTTGCAGCCATTCTGACAAGGCTGCCTTTCAGGCTTGACCCTCAGGGTCCTAGAGCAAGGCCAGTTCTGGCACACCTGACAAGCTGGAAGCCACTTTTGGAGAGATCTGAGACACATATGCTTTCCTGGGAAAGCCACTGCTTAGCCAAGGGATGTGATTTGGAAAGGTTGAGGCATGTCTATTAATTGGGCTGAGGAAAGATTCAGGCTTCAAACCCTGCAGAGTTTGAGGGCAAAGAAGTCAACAGAGGCTTTCAGTCGCCATCTTATACAACTGTACTGTGATCAGCATCTCATATCCCAGAAGATCGCCTGTTGCCTAGGCAATATTCAACAAGATCATTTATAAATATATATATTTACATATAATATTATATATAAATTTTATATATAGTGTATACTATACATGTGTATGTGTTTTATTTTTTCAACTTTCTCCCCCAGATTTTTCTTTTTCTTTTTTCCTTCTTTTTCCCATGTAAATATCAGTTTTCATTGTTGCCGTCTTTAAAAATAAAGGCTTCATTTTTGCTATTTTTTCTGCACCTGCTATTTGTTTTTTTCTCCCAGTTTTATCCCTCAAGGTTTTCGTTTTTTTTGGTTGGCTTTGATTTATAGTATTTTCGTTTTTCTTTTCTATTTGATGGAGGTGGGGTCCTGTGTCTGCTCAGGCTAACAAAGAGCTGTAGACATCAAAGGACCCACCCAACCCAGCCCTCCCCTGCCCCAGAGGTTGGGATTTGTGGGTGTGGGTCAAAGTACCCTACTGTACACCACTATTACTCCTGTCTCTCTCTTTCTGTTCCTCTTTTCTTTTTGTTAATCTTCCCTTTTACTCATCCCCTGTCCTTTATCTTTCCTCTTTTCTTATCATTTATGCCTTCTTGCTCTTTCCCCTTCTCTTTCTTTTAGTCCTTGACCAAAAGGACACTTCAATATGTTAGGTCAGAGGCACAGTAACTTAAAGAGGAGGAGGAAATGAAAGGAAAAAGTAGGGCAAGGAAATAGACAAAAAGAAAATACTTACAAGGAAGAGGCAGCAGAGAAATTCTGGCATCATGAAAAATCAGAACACAGAAACTCTCCCTCCCCCACCAAGGGATCATGAGGTAGCTACTGCAGAGGATTCCACCTATGAAGAAATGTTAGAAATGACAGAGGGGAGCTTCAAATATGGATGGTAAAGACAATTCAGGAAATTGCTGAGAAAGTGGAAAATAACCAAAAGGAAATCCAAAAACAGAATCAAATAAGAGATGAAGAATATAGAAAGAATATAGTGGACCTTAAGGAATTGAAGCAGTCAATCAGGGAATGTGAATATGCAGTAGAAAGTATCAATAACAGATTAGACTATGCAGAAGAAAGAATCTCAGTGGTAGAGGATAAAGCTCTTGAGCTAACTCAGGCAGTTAAAGAGACAGAAAAAAAGAGAGAGAAAGCAGAATGTTCACTGACAGAATTATGGAACTTCATGAAGCATTCAAACATATGAGTTATAGGTATCCCAGAAGGGAAAGAAGAAGGCTCCAGAGGAACAGAAGCCCTATTAGAGGATATCACAAATGAAAATTTCCCAAATATCACCAGTGATTCTGACATACTCCTTTCAAAGAGATATCAGATCCCAGGTCATCTACATTCAAACAGAGCTTCTCCAAGACACATTGTCATAAATCTGTCCAAAGTCAAGACAAAAGAGAAGATTCTGCAAGCTGACAGGAGTAAGGCCAATTGACCCACAGAGGAAAATCCATCAGGGTGACTACAGACTTCTCAAAAATGGAACTTCTCAAGCCAAAAGAGAATGGTCATCTATATATAATCTACTTAAACAAAACAATTTCAGCCCAGAATTCTATATCCTGCTAAGCTAAGCTTTAAAATTGACAGAGAAATCAAATCATTTATGGATATGCAAACATTGAAGAAATTTGCCACAGGACAAGCTCTACAGGAAATATTTAAACCTGTTCTACACACTGACAATGACAGTGGAACACAACCAAAGTAAACACCCAGAAACTAAAAGACAAAACCTAGCTTCCACGATGATGCAAAAGATAAAACTTAGCAATGGATTTCCACAAAGTAAGATGAGTAGAACTCCACCACACTTATTATGTATCTCCATAAATGTTATTGGCTTGAATTCCCCAGTGAAGAGGCATAGATTGGCTGATTGGATAAAAAACCACAAACCATCCATTTGTTGTCTGCAAGAAACACACCTAGTCTCAAAAGACAATTTTCCAGGCTAATGGAATTCAGAAGACAAGAGGGGTTGCAAACTTATTTTCAGATACAAGTGGATTTAAAGCAACTAAAGTCAAAAAAGACAAAGGACACTTCATATTGGTCAAGGGAAAAATACAACAAGAAGACATTTCAATTCTAAATATTTATGCACCCAACTTAAATGCTCCCAGATTCCTGAAAAAGACCTTAAGTCGTCTGAGCAATATGATATCCTATAACACCATAATAACAGGGGACTTTAACACTCCTCTAACAGAACTGGACAGATACTCAAAACACAAATTAAACAAAGATATAAGGGATTTAAATGAGACCCTAGAACAACTGAGCTTGATAGGTGTATATAGAATACTCCATCCCAAAGCTAAAGAATATACATTCTTCTCATCAGTCCATGGAACATTCTCCAAAATTGATCATAGCCTAGGACACAAAAGAAATCTCAACAGAATCAAAAGAATTGAAATTTTACCTTGTATCTTCTCAGACCACAACTCCATAGAAAGGCATGGAAATTTAAACAACCTAATGCTAAATGACAATTGGGTCAAGGAGGAGAATAAAAAGAAATCACTAACTTCCTTGAGCACAACAACAATAAAGATATAAGCTACCAAAACCTGTGGGATACAGCAAAAACAGTCCTGAGAGGGAAATTTATTGCAATAGATGCCTACATCCCAAAAACAGAAAGAGAGCACATCAACAACGTAATGAATCATTTTAAAAATGGAAAAGGAAGAGCAATCCAATCCCAAACCCAGCAGAAGAAAAGAAATAACCAAAATAAGTGATAAATGATATTGAAAATAAAAAAATCATTCAGAAAATAAATAAAACAAATAGTCAGTTCTTTGAAAAGATAAATAAAATCAAGAAACCATTGGCCAGATTAATCAGAAATAGAAAAGTAAAATCTTTAATAAGCTCAATCAGAAATGAAAAGGGGGAAATAACAACTGATTCCACAGAGATACAAGACATTATTTTTGACTACTACCAAAAACTTTATGCCCAGAAATTTGACAAGGGGGTGGAAATGGAACAAAACCTGCAATCACACCATCTTCCTATACTTAACCAGGAAGAAACAGACCAATATCAAGCACTGAGATTGCAGAAACAATAAAAAAGCTTTCAACAACAAAAGCCCAGGAACAGATGGCTTCACACCAGAATTCTATCACACCTTCAAAGATGAGTTTGTTCCTATACTGCAGAACTTATTCCAAAACACTGAGAAGAAAGGAAACTTCCCCCAACATGTTCTATGTAGCAACATTACCTTGATTCCAAAGCCAGGAAAAGATCCAACTGAAAAGGACAACTACAGACCAATTTGACTAATGAATATCAAAGCAAAAATACTCAACAAAATTTTAGCTATTAGATTGCAGCTATTCATAATAAAAATTATACATTACAATCAAGTAGGCTTCTTCCAAGGGATGCAAGGTTGATACAACGTATGCAACTCCATAAATGTAATACATCATATCAATAGAAGCAAAAGCAAAGATCATATGATCCTTTCAATTGATGCAGAAAAAGCATTTGACAAAATTCAGCATCCTTTTCTAACAAGAACACTTAAGAAAGTAGGCATAGGTGGCACATTTTTTAAGCTGGTTGAAGCCTTCTAAGACAAACCCACAGCTAACATCATACTGAATGATGTCAAACTGAAAGCTTTTGCACTTAAGAAACAGATAAGGATGTCCACTATTGCCACTATTCTTCAACATAGTTCTGGAAGTTCTAGCCAATGCAATCAGAAAAAGAAGGATGTAAGTAGCATCCACATGGGAGCAGAAGAGGTCAAACTTTTCCTCTTTACTGATGATATAATCTTAAACTTAGAAAACCCGAGAGACTCAAGCACAAAACTGTTGTAAGGCATCAGGAAATACAGTAATGTTTCAACGTATAAAATCAGTTTCCACAAATCAGTAGCCTTTGTATATGCCAATAACAGCGAAATTGAGTAGCAAATCAAGCAATTCCCTTCACAGTGGCTTCAAAGAAAATAAAATACTTAGGAATATATCTAACAAAAGAAGTGAAAGATTTTTTCACAGATAATTATGAAACCCTAAGAAAAGAAATTGCAGAAGACACTAACAAATGGAAGACCATACCATGCTCTTGGCTGGGAAGAATCAACATTGTCAAAATGTCAATTCTACCCAAAGCAATCCACAAATCTGATGCAATTCCCATTATAATACCAACATCATATTTTGAAGAACTGGAAAAAAAATAGTACTTCGTTTTGTATGGAACCAGAAAAAAATCCCATATAGCTAAGTCTATTCTTACTCATAAAAACAAAGTCAGAGGCATCACCCTACCAGACTTTAGGCTATATTACAAGTACACAGTAATCAAAACAGCATGATATTGTCACAAATATAGACATTGACATTTGGAACAGATTAGAAAACCATGAGATGAAACCATTCTCTACTTGCTATCTAATCTTTGATAAACCAAAACAAAACCACACAATGAGGAAAAGACTCCCTATTCAACAAATGGTGCTGGGAGAACTGGAAAACCACATGTAAAAGATTGAAACTCAAACCACATCTTTAGCCCCTTACAAAAATTACCTCAAGATGGATAAGAGACTTAAATCTGAGACATAAAGGGATAAAAATCTTAGAAGAAAGTGTGGGAAAAACTTTTGACGATGTTGGACTGGGGAACAATTTTACAACAAAGACTTCAGAAGTCATTGCAACAACAACAAAAATTAACAAATGAGACTTAATTAAGCTGAAAAGCTTCTGCACAGCTAAGGACACAACAAGTAAAGCAAAAGATAACCTTTAGAATGGGAAAAGGTATTTGCAGGGTATCAATCTGACAAAGGATTGATAATTAGAATCACAGAGTACTCAAATTAATCAACAGAAAAAGAGTAAACAATCCCACCTACCTCTGAGCAAGACACATGAATAGAACCTTCTCTGATGAACACAGATGAATGGCTAACAAACATTTGAAAAAAATGCTCATTGTCCTTGATCATCAGAGAATTGTAAATCAAAACCACCCTGAGATATCATCTAAACCCAATGAGTATAGCCTACATCATAAAGTCTCAAAGCTGCAGATGGTGAAATGGATGTGAAGAGAAGGGGGAACACTTTTACACTGCTGGTGGGAGGGAACCTTACAACCTTTCTGGAAGGAAGTATGGAGAATGCTCAAAGAACTCAAATTAGACATCCCATTTGATCCTGCAATTCCATTACTATGCATCTACCCAGAAGAAAAAAATCATTTTATCATAAAGAAATTTGCACTAGACTATTTATCGCAGCTCAGTTTACAATTGCAAAAACATGGAAAAAACCTAAATGCCCACCAACCCAGGAAAGGATTCATAAGCTGTGGTAAATGTACATCATGGAATACTATTCAGCCATTAAAAAGATGGGGACTTTACATCTTTTGTATTAACCTGGATAGAGATGGGAGACTTTCTTCTTAGTAAAGCATCACAAGAATGGAGAGGCAAGAACCCAATGTACTCAATTATAATATGAAGGCAGTAGACGATCTAATACATACCCACATAAGTGAAAAACTCAAATGAATTGAAGGTGGGGGCAGTGGAATGAGGGAGCAGGGAGATGAAAGGAGGGAGGGTGATGGGGGTTACAGGGTATGACACAACTTTGGGGAGGGACTTTACCTAACAAATGCAAGCAGTGTAACCCAATTCTTTGTACCCTCAATGAACCTGAAGCAATTAAATAAATAAATAACTCAGTAACCTGGTATAAGAGATTCAACACAGGCAAAGAGGAAAATATTATTGAAATTTGGAGAAGAAAATATTATATAGAATGTATTACAGGAAAACGATGAGCTGGAGAATATAAAAGAGAAATTAGGAAATAGGGAAGGTAACTAAAATGGACCTTAACAGTCATACGCAAAAATTTAAATAAAGATAGGAAATGGAATGAGAGAGAGAATTTGACAAAATAATGTCAGAGCATTTTCCAAAGCTGAATTCTTTTAGTGAACTGAGTTATAGACCCAGAAAACCCAACCAATCCCTACCACTACTTATAAAAAGAAGCATATCTAGAAAAAGAGTATGCCAAAGTCAAAATTCTAAGTTCTTAACAGAAGACAGAGACCAAAATGGATTACCTCTAAAGGAACTAGAATTGGATTGAAGGTTGAGTTCCCAATAGCAATTAAAGCTAGCTGAATGGTGTGGTAGTCAGAATTCTAACATGCCCTGCCACCAGTGAATGCACACATTCTCCCAATTAATCAGTCCAACAACTGTTGTGAAGACATTTTGCAAAAGTAATGAAGACCCCAAATCAGTTAACCCTAAAATAGAGAAATTATCCAGGTATGCCTGACCTACTCACATAAACCCTTTAAATCTGGGTCTAGAAGTAGAGGTTTGAAGCATAAAATATGATATATCATAGTTGGTTTAAAGGGGATGGATATTATAGAGCAAGAAATGCGGGCAGCCTCTAAGCACTGAGAGCAGCCTCCAGCTGACAGAACCTCAAAGAACTGAATTTTATCAACGAAAAGAATGACCTTCAAAGCCAAATGTTCCCTAGAGCATGTGTAAGAAAACTCAAACTAGTCGACACCTTGATTTCGGCTTTTACTTACCATGATCAAAGGAAGCAGCTATGCCATAATGGTCTTTTGACTCATGGAACTTACACCTAGCAAGTGGCAGCTTTTTAAACTGTAATTTGTGGTAATCTGTTCCACAACAATCTAAAACTAACACAAATAACTTCGGTGTGCTATGACAAGCTAAAATTCTGTACTCAGCAAAAATGTATTTCAAAAATTAGAACAAATAGACATTTTAAAACAGAAAAAGTTCCATCTTGAAAAAGTTTTCAATTAAAAGAACCTCTAATAATAAAAACTATAGGAAAGCTACTTTGAGTAGATGGAGAAATGAAAATCAGAGAAAGTGGAGAATTTGTGAATATATTTAAATTGACATTAACCATTGAAAATTTTTGGATGGAATTTAAAACGATAAAATTAAAATACATGTTAACATTAATAATGTCAGAGAAGTGAGGGTAACAATGAGTTCAATATTAACTAAGTTGTTTTAAAAATAATGATGTCTTTATATAGTGATTAAGAAAATGCCATGAAGGCTATCTCTCACAGTACGATCAAAAGGTTTCTGATTGTATATGAAGCACATTCTGCCCTGTGATTGCACCAATGTACACAATTATAATTTTAAAAAATTATTAAAAAAAATAATGATGTAAAATCTCTAGATGAATATCAAAAAATACAAATATATATAACTTAAAATATAATAGAAAGCTTGAATGACGAAAGAGTAATAAATATAAAAGAAGGCAAAATAAGAGGGAAAGAAATACTTGTATAAAGACAGAACAGCCTGAGCACACTGGCTTGTGTGTAGTCCCAGCACTCTGGGAGGCTGAGGTGAGGGGCTCTCTTGAGCCCAGGAGTTTACAGTTGCAGTGAGCTGTGATCGTATCACTGCACTCCAGCCTGGACAAAGAGACTGAGACCTGGTCTCTAAACTGAAAAGAAAAAGAAACCAGAGGAAAATGATAGAAAGCAAAAATAGTACAAATAATGCTTATTTAGTACTAATCCAAAGAAATGAACTAAATACTTTGGCTAAAGGACAAAAACAATAAGACTGTTTTTGACAATCTAGCCACATGTCGTTTTAACAGACATAAATCTAAAACGGGAGGATATCTTGTAAATTAATTGTCGTTAAGACAATTTTGTATCAGAAGAAAGCTAGTAAGGCTATTTTGGCAACAAGAGAATGGAGGTAAAAGCAGACAATATTACCAGAGACAAATAAAACAACAAAATAAAGAGGAGATAATGCAAATAATAAATATTTTATTCAGAATGCAATAAAATAATTCTGTATTTATACATACCTACTAAAAATAACCTCAAAATAAAAAGTAAAAATAATCAAAATTTCAATGAGAAATAAGTAAAACCATCATCTCACTGAAAGGTTTTAATACAACTTTTTAAATGACTAATAGATTATGGAGACAAAATAAAAAGGGATTAAAATTTCTGGCTGGGCATCGTGGCTGATGCTGTATTCTCAGAACTTTGCTAGGCCGAAGTGGAAGGATCTCTTGAGGCCAGGAGTTCAAGACTATCCTGGGCAATATGGTGAGATCTTGTCTCTACAAAAAATTTGAAAATTAGCCAGATGTGGCGGCATACGTCTGTGGCCCCAGCTCCTTGGAAGGTTGCAGTGAGCTCTGATTGTGCCACTACACTCCAGCCTGGACAACATAGTAAAACCCTATCTCTTAAAAAAACAAAACAAATTCTGAGTGAAATATGTTCTATGTAATGGCCCTATGAAGAGCATTTTACACTAAAATTACAGAGGATTAAGTACATAACATTGTATTTATGAAAGGTGACCACAAGCTGAGATGTAAAACGAGTCTGACAAAGATTTCAAGAAATCTTTGTATACAAAGATTTGTATATTTGTATATTTATACAAAGATAAAGATATACTTTTTAAAAAGTATACAAAAGTATACTTTTTGTATACTTTGTATACAAATCACATTATCCAGCACAACGCAGATAGAAATTAATGAACAAAAGATAATCAGAAAAAGTTCAAACATAAAAAAAAAGAACTTGCAAATTAAGAAACATACTCATATGGATCAAATAAATAAATATAAATTACTTTAAACTAAATTATAATGAAAATTGTCTTTAAAAATCCTGTGTGAAAATAGAGCCACATGTCATTTCAAGATCTATATATCTAGGTACTACAAGTATATCTACAGCCATGAGTGTTTCTGGAAACACTAAAAATTAGTAAGTTAAGAAACTCATTGAGTTTAGAGAAAGAAAAACAAAATAAAACCAAAAAACGTGGACGAAAAAAATAATAGCAGCAGTAAAAATAACGAAATAGAAAACAAGCATACAATGGAGAATACCAACAAAATCCCATGAGAAAATAAAATGGGCAATATACCCTAGCAAAATTGATCAAATAGAAAGGGCGATAGTAGAAAAGAATAATAATAGGAAATGAGAAAGAAAAATAAATAAATGTAGATGCTATAGAGATGAAAACTATAAAAAAAAGCAAGATGCAACATCTGCAAATGAACTTAAGAAACTTATGTCACGTGAAATAAACTACAGGACACAAACAAAAAACTTGAAAAAATGGAAAACTATTCAAATTACTGATATGAAGACTCAAGAGACCAATGCTGTCATTTAGCTTATAATTTAATATAATTGTAATAAAAATACTAACAGTTTCATTAATAGACAAGCAGATTATAAAAGGTATATTAAATTCAAATTGAGAAAAATAGCAATGCGAGGAGATTAGTTATAATGTCTCAATAACGATGTGGCCTCAGCTCTAAACAGATAGGAAAAAAGAGAACAGGAAATCCAGAGCTCCAATGCAGTATGATATTTAGAAAAAGATAAGTGTCACATCTCAAATTAATGGAGAAAACATGAGTTACTCAATGAACTGTTAGGCGGTCATACGGACAAAATCAAGTGAGGTTCATGCCTCACGTAACATACTTAGGAAACATTTTAAATAGATTAAGGAAGTGCAATTTAAAAGGAAAAGGAAAACACGGAAAAACTCTTTTATAAATTGGGAGTGGAGAAGATCATTAATATGATTCAAAATCCAAGATCTTTAAAAAATACGATTAGTGTTACTATGTAAAAAAACAAAACTTTTGTATGAAGATAACAATTATAAAGCTCACAATGAGAACAAAAAACTTAAACCTGGAAAATACTTTTTCAGCATGTATCCAAGTTAATCTTGAAAATATCTTGAGTTCCTCAATGTTACTCATTAAAAAGACTTGCAATCCAACAGGATATGTGTGCAGAAATATAGTCCAATTTTGGTCATGGTAAAGATTTTTTAGGTAAGACCTCAAAATCACAGGTGACAAAAGCAAAACAAAAATAGACAAATGGGATGGTATCAAGTTAAAAACCACTCCACAGCGAAAGAAACACTCAAGAAAGTAAAGAGACAACTACTGAATGAGAGAAAAGATTTGCAAACTTTCCTTTCCATAAGAGATTAATAATCAGGATACGAAAATGTAAAAAATGCAAACAACTTAATGACAAAATTCCCCAAATAATCCAATAAAAATGGCCAAATGATTTGACAAGACATTTATTTCTTTTCTGTTTTTTTTTTTTTTTTTTTTTCACTATGTCGCCCTGGGTAGGGTGTCGTGGTGTCACAAGTCATAGCAACCTCAAACTTTTGGCCTTAAGCAATTCTCTTGCCTCAACTTCCCAACTAGCTGGGACTACAGGTGTCCACCTCAACACCCGGCTATTTTTTGTTGCAGTTGTCATTGTTTAGCTGGCCTGGGCTGGGTTCAAACCCACCAGCCTCAGGGTATGTGGCTGGGGCCGTAACCACTGTGCTATGGGCACCAATCCTTGGCCAGACATTTCTCAAAAGAAGATATACAAATTAACAATGGATATATGAAAAATGTTCAACATCACCAATCATCAGGGAAATGCAAAACAAAACCACAATGAGCTATTAAAATGGCTATTATCAAAAACATGCACAAAATAACAAATGCTTTCAAAGATGCAGAGAAAAGAGCTCTTTCATATCCTGTTGGTGGGAATGTAAATTAGTACAGCTATTCTGAAAAATAATATGGAGGTTTCTCCCAAAAAACTAAAAATAGAAATATCATATGAGCCAGCAATCCCATTGCTAGGTATATAATCAAAATAAAAAGAAATCAGTATCTCAAAATGATATCTGCACTCCTTGTTTATTATAGTATTATTCACCATAGCCAATATACAGAAGCAACTGAAGCCTCCATCAGTAGATGAATGGATAAAGAAAATGTGGTATATAACAGAATATTATTCAGTGAACATAACAGAATATTATTCAGTGACAAGAACGTCTAAAATCCTGACAATTGCAGCAATGCGCATGAGCCTAGAGGAAATTATGTTAAATGTAATAGACTAGGCATAGAAAGACATATTGCATATTCTCATTCACATGTGGTAACTTAAAACGTTGATCTCGTGGAGAAAGAGTCTAGAACAGTGGTTCTCAACCTTCCTAATGCCTCCTAATGCTGCAATCCTTTAATACAGTTCCTCGTGTTGTGGTGACCCCCAACCATAAAATTATTTTCATTGCCTCTTCATAACTGTAATTTGCTACTGTTATAAATCCTAATGTAAATATCTGATATGCAGGATGTATTTTCATTGTTACAAAGGGCTTGCGACTCACAGTTTGAGAAGCACTATTCTGGAATGATATTTGTCGGAAGCTGGGAAAGGTATTTAGGAACAGGAGGTGAAGAGAGGTTGGTTAATGAGTCCAAAAATATGGTTAAAAGAAATAAGTCCTGAAGTTTGATAGCACAGTCCTAGCATAGTAGGATGACTATCATTAATAATTTATTGTGTATTTCAAAATAGCAAGAAGATTTCTAATTTTACCAACAAAAAATATTTTACCCCCCCCAAAAAAATTTCCCATGGCAAAAGTTTGAGGTGATGGATATCCCAATTATCTAAATTTGATAATTACGCATCATATGCAGTCAAACTTCTGTCAGTTAACCAATTATGGGACCGTAACAAACAGGTCAATGTAAGGTACTAGGCTTACTGATTTGTATATGTGGTGCATGTCTGGTCAATGAAAATTAGGTCAACTTAAGGAGGTGGTCGATGTAAGAAGGTGGTCAATTAAGGAGGTTGTACTGTATTTACACCAAAATAGTGCAAGTACCCATAAATACCTATAGTATTATGCATCAAAAAATGAAAGAAGAAAGAACATTTTTTTAAAACATAAAATATTCATAACCTCCCTTCATATTGGGAAATTTAAAATAAATGTACAATGAGAAAGCCAAAATTTGCTGAGGTGCTAGAAAACCAGCACACTCCTTTGTGGCCAGTGAAAAAGTAATTTAGTACAATCCCTGTGATAGACAATTTGGCAATATCTATCAATATATTTTGATCAAGCAATTTCCCTCTTAGGAATATTTCCTTGGATACATTTGCACAGATGAGATACAATTTATGTAAAAGGCAGTTCATTGCAGTTTTTTATACTACTAGATTGGAAATGACCTGAATGTTCATTCACACAATGAAAATTTATGCAGCTGTAAAAATGAGTATGTCCTATCTCTGCATGAATATGGAACAATCTCCCAAGTACATTTTAATGTAAAAATGGAAAGTGAATATTTGTGTAAAATGGAAAGAAATTAAAATCACATGTACATGTTTGCTTATATATGTCTAAAGCAGTGTGGTCAAATAGAAATAATATATGAGCCACAAATGCAAATTTCATATACATGTAAAATTTTTGAGTTTGCTTAGGTTTAATAATATTTTTTCTTCAATGAAGTACATCTCTTTAAGCATATGATCAGTATAAAAATCATCAGTAAACTATTCTGCATTCTTTTTTCTATACTAAGTCTTCAAATTCCAGTGTATTTCTATAATTACAGTACATCTCAGTTCCAAATAGCAACTTCCCAAGTGTTTAAAGTTCACACTGGTCTACAGGATAAGAAATAATAGCAGTGATTATAGAATTGCCAATGTGTGTGAGAAGGAAATAGAAATAGGACCAGACATAAACCTTATGACTATATAACTTCTTAAAATAAATGAGTAAATTCAATTTTATAAATTAGGGACATTGTAAATAACATTATTGAATATATACATTTAAAATTTAGATAACATAAACAAATTATTAACCTACTAATCTCACTCATGAAGGGATAGAAAACTTAAATAATCTCCAATTATTTGTGAAATTCAGTCAGTAGCTTAAAATCTCTGCATAAGAAAAAAAGACATGAATGTCTATACTGATGAGTTCTACCCACATTTAGGGAAAGTAATTTCAATGTTACATTATTTGTCAGAGATTAAGGGAAGAGAAGAGACAGTTTTCTACTCATGGTAGCCATAGTATGTTCTAGATTTCCAATGTTACACTAGTTATAGCAAATTACAGAAAGAAAAGAAATAATTTTGTACTCACTATAGAGATAGTATGTTTTAGATACCAAAACCTAAGTAGTATAAAAGATTAATATGAAGATAAAGACCATTCTCACACATGAACAAAAAGTCTAAAACAAAATAATAAAAATATAAATCTAAGAATATGAAGAGACAATATATTATTACTATGCTGGGTTTATCCCAGAAATACAAAGTTGTTTAATATTAGAAATACTAACTGATATCATTCATCATATTAATGGGTTAATTGAGATAATCATAATTATCCCAATAGAAACAGAAAAAGCATTTGATAAAATTCATATTCTACTTCATGATCTTAAAAAAGCTCTACAGAATTGGGAATAGAAGAAAACTTTCTTAGCTGGATAAATATGAGTTCCCTCAAAAAACATATCAGAAATTATACTTAATATTTCAACCTGAGAAAGCTGATTAAAGTTAAAATAAATAAAAATATTGTACTTAATAGGAAACTAGTTGTGAAAATCAGAAATGAGAAAGATGCCCTCTTCAACCAAGTCTATTCAACACCATACTGACAATCTTAAACAGTACAATATGGCAAGAAAAAACTTAGAACTAGAAAGAAAGAACTAGGACAGTTTTTTTTTTTTAAAGTAAGTTTTATTTCTTCATTTTTTGAAACAGAATCTCACTGTGTTGTCTGGGCTACAGAGTAGTGGCATAAGCATGGCTTCCTGTGCCCTCATGTTCCTCACTTCAGCAATCCTCTAACCTTGGCCTCCTAAAATGCTAGGACTACAGGTGTGACCCACTTACCCTGGCTTGGACTATCTTCTTTGTAACACACAGATAACATGATCACCTAGATAACTATTTATAATTCACAGAAAAGATTAGCAGATTTCCTAGATTTAAAAAAATCAATATAAAAAGTCAAGTGCATTTCTATATACTATGTGTCAGAAATTTATAGTTAGAAAGTTTAACTTTTTAAAAATGTATCAGTTATAATAGTGTCTAAAAGTATCCTGGAGAATTTTAAAAATTATTTTTGACAAGCACTAAAGAGGGCAAATAACCAGAGAAATATACATTATGTTCAATTACTGGAAGATTATATAATCTAAAGATTCTCTCTACAATTATTACAAATTAAATTATACTTCCAACATTTTCATTTTTTCTTAAAATGAACTATTAATGTATATCTCACACAAAAATCAAGTCCAGGCACATTAAAATTTTAATGTAATAAACAAGACAATAAAGTTTATTGAAACAGGATAGGAAAATAACTTTATTACCTCACAATAAAAACAGATTTTTTAAATAAGAGGAAAAAATCCCATAAGCCATGAAGAGAATGATTGATTGATTTGGCTTCATTTAAATAAAGAATTTCTGTCTTTAAGACAACATAAAGAAAGTGATCATGTAGACCTTAACATGGGAGAGGAATTTACAAACAACCTTGGCCACCCATTAACAGCCTATATAGCACCTTTGAACAAATTAAGAAAGGAGTTATGACTCAATTTTTTGTTACTGTAGTTTTGCACAATTTGACGGGTTCAGATTGGGAGGCTTTCCAATGCCTCAGTAGGTATCATTTCTTGCTTCACATCCCTACACCCCATACTCTCACCCTATTCTATCTACACACACACACTCCTTCGTCCATATTCTGGGGCACAGATAACAACAAAAATTGGAGGCAGCATGCAAAAAACAATTCAAAATGTCTCTCTCTTTTTTTTTTTTTTTTTTTGAGACAGAGCCTCAAGCTGTCACCCTGGATAGAGTGTGGTGGCATCACAGCTCACAGCAACCTCCAATTCCTGGGCTCAATCGAGTCTGCTGCCCCCGCCTCCCAAGTAGCTGGGACTACAGGTGCCCACCACAACACCTGGCCATTTTTTTAGTTGCAGCCATTATTGTTGTTTGGTGGGCCCGGGCAGGTTCGAACCCGCCAGCTCAGGCATACGAGGCCGGTGCCTTAGCCTTTTGAGCCACAGGCACCAAGTCACATCTCAGAATGGTTAAAGACTTTAGCAGTAATACCAGAAACTGTAAAACTACTAGAAGAAAACAAATGAAGAGCTCCATGACATTGTCCTAGGCAATAACTTTTTTGATATAACCTTAAAAGCATAGTCAACAAAAGCAAAATTTGACAAATGGGATTATATCAAACTAAATAGCTTCTGCACAGCAAAGGAGACAATTTCAGACTGAAAAGACAAAGTATGGAATGGGAAAAGTATTTGCAACCATATATTTGATTAAGGGTAAATATTGAAAATATGTAAGAAGCTCAAACAATTCAATAGCAAGGAAACAAATAACCCAATTTAGAGAATGGGTGAAGGACCTAAATAAATACTTTTCACAAGAATACACACTACTGGCCAACAGAGATCTGAAAAAGAAAACAAATGCTCAGCCTCACTAATCATAAGGGAAATTCAGATTAAAATTGTAATGATATATTGCCTCACAATTGTTAGAATGGCTACTGTCAAAAAGACAAAAGTGTTGAGGAGAATGTGAAATAAAAGGAGCCCTATACACAGCTGATGGGAATGTAAATTAATGCAGACTTTATGAAAAAATTATGTAGGATTTCAAAAAATTAAAAACAGAATCAAGGTCTTATCCAGCAATCCCCTATTGGGGGATGTTGTTGGAAATGGCAGGATTTCCTTCTCTTTAAGGTTGAACGGTTTTCCATTGTGTACATGCCACTTTTCTTTATCCATTTATCTGTTGATTGGATAATTGGACAATTAAGTTTGCAAATTCATCCTAGAAAAAGTGCTACATACCTCACTGCTGAATATCCCTACTGTCACTTTGCAGTCTTTCGGTTGGGACTTTGGACTGACGCCAGCACCTACTCCACCCTTCAAAGCAATTTTAGAGCTCTTTTTCTGGACTGGCTGTCAGAGCTGTTGTTGTAGAAGGTTTGACAATTAAGTTTGTGAACTACGGTTGCCAGACGGTCAAGGGGAGTCCTTCGAAGGTGACTGTAATGACTGTAATTCAGCAATGAGGCATGTAACACTTTTTCTAGAATGAGTAAATAAACTTAACTGTCTGACCTCTTATATCCAAGGGAAATGAGTTCAGTGTGTTGAAGAGATAGCTTCACTCCCATGTTCATTACAACTTCGTTCACAATAGCCAAGGTATGGAATCAACCTACATGACTCTCAACAGATAAATGGATTAAAAGTGGCATATACACAATGGCAAAGAAGGAGAAAGAAGGAAATCTTGTAATTTCCAACAACATCAATAAGTCTAGAGCAGTGATTCTCAACCTTCCTAATGCCGTGACCCTTTAATACAGTTCCTACTTCATGAAGTAGCAATGAAATAATTTTATGTTTGGGGGTCACCACAACGTGAGGAACTGTCTAGAGGATATTACAAATATATTAAATGAAATAAGCTAAGCAAAGAACAAAAAATAATACATGATCTCACTTATATGTGAAATCTACAAAAGTAGAACTCACAGAAGTACAGAGTAGAATGGTGGTTACTGGGGGGCTGGCCAAGGTAGTGTGGGTGGTGGGTATTGAGGGGATGTTAATCAAAGACAAAACTTCAGTTAGGAGAATAAGTTCAGGAGCATCTATGTACAATGTGTTGACTATCCTTAATAACAATGTATTGTATACATGAAAATTGTTGAGAGAGTAGATTTTAAGTGTTTGTGCCACAACATGTAGGTTATTTATTGCATAAGGTAAATTCGGTTTATTTAGCCATTCCACAATACAAACATAATTTCAAAATATCGTTGTGTGCATCATTAACACATATAACTATTATTTGTCACTTAAAAAAGTTAAAACAAACAATAATGAAAATTGGATATAATACTCAGTACTCACAGAGGTATGTAAGTTGGACTGGGTCATCGCAGGAATAAGCTGCATGATTAATTCTAACAGGGGAAGTAAGAAAGACTCCCTGCCACTGGAACTTGGAGGATAGGGATTCCAATAGTATTTAAATAATATTCCAGACTTACAGAACACTGAACAAATACACATGCTTCTGAATATACTGGAAAATCCATGATATTGTATGCAGTGGGTAGAAGACTAGTAAATCAGGACTCTAGAAAGGTAGTTTATAGCCAGATGATAAGGTGTCTTGAATGCTATGTGAAAAAAAAATAGGGCCCAAAAAGATTATTATTGTGAAGGGAAAGAGTTCTAAATAAATGACTACTGAGCCTAGTGTGATTGTGGGCGTAACTGTGGGCAAAATATGTATGTGTGGGAAGGCTTGCTTTCTTTTGGGTGATGTGTGAAGAAAAGTGGAATGTGGCTGTTGTAAAGTCAGCAGACGCTGTTGATGTCAGTCTCATGTCACACGTGCACTGACTTTAAGGACCTGGACATCCATGTTTCTCTGCCTGGGAACTTTCTCTAATGCTAGAGAATTGATGCAGTCCACACAGAGATAGATTTAATGCCCGTAGAGGCAGACTTCAACAAATAAGGGACAGGAAACTGTGGAGAAATACTATGCTTCTCTATCCATTGAAAAAAATTCTGAGGCAAATTCTAAATGATTTCTCAGATCATCCCCAGTGGGATGGAGACCCAGTTGCTCATGATATTAATCCACCCATTAATGCACAATCTATTGATTTCTTTCCCTTCTCTGTTTCATATCCCCACTCCATCACTTGTACTTCCTGAGATCATTTCCAAATAAACTGTCCACCCCCACTTCCTAAAAAAAAATCTGGAGGCGGAGGAGAGAAGTAATAGAAAGTGACTTCAGAGGAAACCCAGAGCTGAATAGATACTTTCACGGCGCTCACTTTCCCAAGTGTTTACGTGGTAATTTGCAGGAGCTATGTGTGCTCATGCGGGATTTTGAAGAAATGAGCTCTCCATCACGGCTCCAGGACTAGACCCTGCTTGTACACTAGTGCAGAAATCAATAAGATAGATTGATTATGAACAGTGTGCCTTTATATTCCCATCTTGTGTAGTACACAACCGAATATAAACGGACACAATGTGTGTACGCTGATCATAAAAGACCTCTTATAAATTAATAAGAAAAATGCAAATAATCTAACAAAAAATGGTCAATACATGAAAAGACAATTATAGGGGAGAAAAATGCCCAGTAAACATACAAAAAGGTGCTTTAATTTCAGTAATTAGGGAAATGTAAATTAAAACCATGATGAGATTCTATTTGATATCCCTAAGTTTGGCAAAAATTCAAGCTGGACAAAAATGTGAAAGGCACTGGCATAATGGTACTGCTAAGGGCAGGAGTTTCATTTGGTACAACCACTTTGGAAAAGTTTGAATTATGAGACAAAAATCAAAGATGCCTTATCTTAAGATCCATCAATTCTATTATCAGGTATAAATAATTATACTTTATAGATGTTCAAGAATGCTCATTACAAGTTATAATTCTGAATAACTAAAAAAATGGAAGAAAATGTCTTTGAACGTCTGAAGATGATAATGCAGAGCAGCAGCCTTCTATCACGCTGGCCCTTATCTACAGGTCCCAAGTCCAAGTGGCCAAAGCTCAAGAATATGCTTCCTGCTCACATCGTGCTCAGGGAAACTGGCTCCAAACCTGCTTTTGTGTTCTGTGCTGGTATTTGCCCATGTTTGGATCAAAGTAAATCAGGATGCTTCTTAAGCCTGAGGCATGACCTAGGAGTGGCTACCAGGTAGAGGCCCAGAAAGTGGGCTTTGAAAGAGCCTGGAAGCATAGACAGGAGTGCACACAAATGTACGTGTGAGATCCACTGAGAACGTCAGGAACAGACTGTGGCAACCGAGGTCCAGGTGCTAGACCAGAAATTTTCAATTTAAACCTGGTCTTCCGGTTCCTACAAAGATTATGTTTGCCCAAAACAAAAGGACAGAAAGATTTATATGAATTGTTGGCTTGATTATAAATTTCAAATATTTAATTATATGGTATGGAAGCCTTCATTTGCATCCTTGCCCAGGCCCTGCAAAGATAGCAACAGGCTTGCTTATGGAAACCTGAAAGAGACATTCTGATGGAGAATTAGAAGAAAGTTTATTTTAGTCATTAGGCATAGGACAAAGTAAACAGTCATCAAATCTGTGGAATAAATGGAAATATAAAAATAAAAATAGAAAGGATAAATTACTTGCAGTGATAGCATCGCAAGGAGTCTGAATATATTTCACCTCTCTGTGCACCTGTTCAAAGCTTTTTATGAAAAACATTGAGAAACTAGACATGATGATCAGTGTTGTGCATTTGGGTTTTACTGTCTATTAAATATTGTGTTAAAATATTTTCATATTCAATATTAAAGGATAAAAAATATGAGACATTAACTCAAGTCGAGGAACATAAAAAAGTCAAGAAAGAAATTCAGTCTCTGAGACACCCATTTTTCGATTTTCAAAATCATACAAACTTTAAAAATTCTATTTGGTTTAGATAAAGTTGTCCTGTCTTTCCACTCAGTGTTTCTAATTACCTTTTAAGGAAAACAAGCCCTCCTTTCTTCCCAATATAGACTCTTTTTTTTTCTTGGAAACACCATCTAGCCTTGGCATCCAAGCAGGTCTAGAATGCGTGGGCTCAGCTATCCTTCTCTTTCAGCCTCCCAAGTATATGGAACTATAGGTACAAGCCATTGCATTCAGGTTAGGTTTTTTTCTATATTTCTTTTTTTATTTGACACATAACATTGCATGTTTTTAATCATGCACAAATAAGGTTTTGAAGTATTTATACGTTGTGGAATGGTTAAATCTAGCTAATTAACAAATGCATGTTCTCACACAGTTATCATTTTGTGAGAAATGTGTTGAGAGCAGCTAACCTCCACTGTCTTTGCACTTTTCAGAAACACAATTTATCATTGACTCTAGTCACTTTGCCATACAATAGAGCTCTTGAGTTCATTCCTTCCATCTAACTGTAATTACTTTTGGCCACATATCTCTATTCCCCTAACCACTCCTGTCTCTGATAGCCACCTCCCACTATAAGCGTTTGTCTCAGGAGCCTTTTTTTAAGGGATTAAAAAAGTATTTGAATGTGAATCTGTTTAATCATTCTCTGAGTTCACCCTCATTCTTGATTTATGTTACAGAAAAAAAAATGCTGCAAACTGCTTCTCCAAATTCTAAAACTATAAAAGTCAGCAACCAATACTAAAGATACGAGATTCAAGTACAAATATATGCTAAATGATTGAGCTTCAGAATAAACCCAAGAAAACATAAAAGGGAGATAATAGATGTTTCAGCATTGGAAGGGATCTATAAAAATTATCTTTCACAATCTGATACCTAACATTCACTCATCTATCTCCTCACCTAGAATAAATGGTTTATTATTACAGGTACCGACAGGTAAGATAGTCCTGATACTTTATTGGTGTTCAGTGGTAGACATGTGTTGAATGAATGAACAAATGAACCAGTAAATCAATGAATCAATGAACATAAAGATTTTCTTGCCTAATATGATCACTTGTGGGTCTTTACTTATCATCTTTTATTAGTTTTAGGCTATGAGCACATTAACTAAAGCATCTTAAAGCTGCCAAATTTTCTTCTTTAATTCTTGCTCGGGTACTTCCTTTTTTCCCCATGTATAAATAGTTCATAAAATTTCAGAAATATTTCAAAACTTAAATACTTATACATATATCAGAGTCATGGCCACCACTATATTTCTCCTTCTTAAATAAAGCTAGGATAATTAAACACATCATGTATCATTAATAATACCTAAAATAAATCTTTCTTTTAGCTTATTTTAATCATTTTGTATGATACAACCTACATAGTAATCACATTATGAGAATAAATAATAATAATAGAAAGAACACATCACTCACAAGAAAGCCAAATGTTTCATGCCTCTGGGTACCTCTCCAAACCTTTTATCAAAAAGACTGACCTCTCATTCCCAATGTTTTTACATAGTAAGCCAAACCTGTACCACATTTCATCTTGGAAGGACAAATCACAATTTTCAAATTCTTCTAATGGATCAACATATTCGTGAATCTGGAAGTGGATCATATAACATCTAACTGGCTTTACTTTTTAATTGCTCTTACTCTGAGTTGAGAGTTCTTTTGAAGTGGTATGCTGTTTGCCAAGAACTGAGGGTGAAGAGGAAAATAGTGAGAGGCCCCTTGAGAAAGAACTGAGGAGAAAATTAACTAAAAGGGAAATCAAACTAAGAATTGCATAGGAAAAGAAAAACAAGTGTGCAGTTAGTAGCGTTACATTACCATGAGTCAAAGTCTCAAAAAACTGAATACTTCAGACTTCAGTGAACATATGCATAGTAGTATCCTAGTCGGGCAGACCCCAAATATGGGGTAAGTAATTAACCTTGAGATTGTTAGGACGGATAATCAGTCATTGTCACTGTGTCTCCAGTGGTATAAACCCCAAAGGAAAACATAATTCCTGGTGCTGTCACTCTCATTTGTGGCCCCAAATCATACAGAGAAAGTTTTTTTTTCTCCTTTACTCAATGAAGAATGCTGCCTATGAAATTTGTTTTTGCAGTATAATAAGCCAGCCGAATGTCTTCTGAATGATAACAACTCAGAGTCCAGATTTAGATATCACATTATTGCATATTGAAATTCAATTCATACATGCTGCGATCAGTTCAGACATTTTCTAAATTCTTGTGGTCAGTTGACATGTTTTCAAAATAATGATCATGGGATTCTTAGGAATACCAAACTGACAATTGACCTCCAATCATATAAGAATTAGGCGTTTTAAAGCACTACTTCTCCTATGTGCATTTCTTAGTTTTATATGATAAAGAAGATACAAATCTTTAAATTACTTTTATTAATTTGTTCTCTATTTTGGGTATACGGGGAGTTAAATAAATGAAATCCCAATTGATGGGAATAAATCATCACTCTTCTGGGCAAGAGAGTATAAGACATTTATGTTGTTTTCTTAATATTCACAAAAACTATGAGATAAATATTTTCCTCTGCAGACTTCCTAAATTTTCTTAGTACTCATTTTCGTCATTTTTACTAACTTTTTGATCTGATTATGATTATTTTGTGTGTATACATAAAAATATACTAGTCTTTGTTACATAACGATTACTAGTGCAATCCTTAGGGCTTTGTCTTAACTATTAATACAATCCTAGTGATTAATCTAAAATAAATCAGCACAAAAAAGTCTCACTTCTTAGGACAAATATGTCTACTTCACAGACTCAATAATGTATTATTAGTGTGTCTAACAGGCTTCCTGCCTAAATATTGGTTCTGTTACCTCTTTTCAAAAAGCATATGAAAGGTTTGTTTGTTCATTTTTCACAAAATATTTAAGTTTAGCACTGGCTTTTTCATTCAGTTACTTTCCAATTTTAAGATACTTTGGACACAGTGGCCCCATCGAAAGATACAGAACCACAGTAGAAAGTGAATAGTTCGTAATAAATGTAATATAAAAAAATTTAAGATTTTTTTAAGATAACAAGCAACCATTTTAACATTTTATTTCTTCTTTGGAAGATAACAAGAGCCACATATTTGATTCAAAAAATGATTTGAGGGTAAGAAAAGGCTTGTTTTATCTTGCCTGGGTAATAGATTTTTTTTTCTTTTGCTGAATTCTCTGCGTGAATAACAAGAGTGGCAGCCATTTTCTCCCAGCTCAACATCAAAACCCCTTTCATCTGCTGTCTAAATGCAAACAAAGCAAACCTTCCACCAGGCCTTTCTTTCCAGATAAATTAAAACTCTCATGTCCTGGGGCCTAAATCAAGCCTACAGGCCTTCCCTAGATAAATCCGCTCTCAACCTGAAATCTTCTTGCCACACGTGCTCCTTGTAAGATAATTTTGCAGTAGCTAATCAATAATGCAACAGTAAATTGCATTTAAATAAACATTAGCAGCCCCTCTTAATGAATAAAGCCTCATCTGCAATTTGTCAAAGTCAGAAATATTGGACTCTTTTGATATTCATTAGAATATTGGAAATTGGAGCTTTGACAGGTTTTATGTACATTGCAATTACCATCCTGTGGGGAAAGGGGTACTAAAAAAAGGCTTACTTTTATACATTCTGGACTGAATATAGTGGAACATACAGCAGGTTTCTAGACTGGAATTCATATGTCTGCTACCACCCTGGTTAAAAATATATTGAGATAATCCTGCTTTCCATTGCAAATTATGAGGCAACCAAGTTGTATGTACCTCATTTGAATTTTCTGACTTTAGATGAAGAAAAAGTAGAAATCTTTATTCTGAAATGATGAGGAAGAGGAAAACTACTTGATTTGATGCTATGTATATCATTATTTTTGTATTTCATGGAAGAAAGTCATTATGTTAAGGAATTCTGAACTAATTATAGAAATTAAGAAGAGTCATTGACTTTCAGGGCTAATATTTTAAATTTAGGAAAATCTTTTCCAAAAAAACATATATTTTAATATAGATTATGAATGTTATATCAGGCTTAATAAATATAATTCCCTCATACTGCCTTCTATTATTCTACAGAATGCTCACTTTAGGAAAGTGAATGGTTATTATTATTAGAAAAGTGCTGTTAAAGGACTGAACCAAATATTAGACATATGTTTCAGTGATTCTGTGTGATAAAGAACCTAAAGTTACATCCATTTCTTATCATATTCTGAGGCATTCTGTAATTTCAAAAATTCAATCTGATATTTTCTGGGTCTTAAAAGTATTCTATTTTATCCATCTGGACTAGAACACTTGTTTGTAATGAAATTTAATGCCATTTTAAAATTATAAAAATAAATAATGCCCTCTTTTTATGAAAATCAAAAGGAATTTAATGTGAAAACAAAAGAGAATAACGTTATGACAAAGATTTGCTTGAGAAGGAAACTATTCTTTGGAAATATCATTAGAAATGATGTCATTTTTAATTTATACATTCTCTATATAATGTCATCAGAGTAGAAAAGGGAATTATTATCATTTTACAGATGGAAAACTTGAGTGTCAAAGGACAATCAATCAATCAGTCAAGGTTCCACTCAAGCACCAGTATTCAAAGTACACAATCAGCTCTTAGGCCAGTTTTCCAGTCCACGTACTGGACCAACGTTTAAACATGTGACCCAAAAAGACTGACAAAGGAAGACTAACTCTAAGAATGCAAAGATAAGTCAGCATGGTCATTCTGACCCCTTTAAAAAACACCTTTGAAACATTCACATTTTCATACATCTAATTATTGGTAAGGACATCTCTAAATGACATATTCAAAAAGATTTAATTTAAACATGAGAAAATGATTAGCTTTCTAATTTGCTAACCTTTCTGCCTGCCTCCGCTCACAGTGACAGGCATTCCGATGTAGCCACAGAGATCCCAGTGGTGTTTGATATGCCGGGCATCAAAAGGAATACCTATTGCAAGCATAACACATCTGCTAATAGTTATTTTGCTCAAAGTTTTAAAGTAAATGAAGTTGCAGATACAGAAAACCTTACAACGGGAAATGACTATAAGGCAATCAAAAGTTTGGGCCTTATTCAAATTAGCTGTGGACTTCTTATCGTTTAAAGAATAAAAATGGATGGAATAATATTTACCACATTCTAAATATTGAAGCTCCATTCAAGACTCTATTAGAAAGGCATTGTAACCTTAATAAGGGCAAACTAATTGTTAAGAATATCCTGATTATTGACTGTCAGAATGGAAGGTACCTAGAAGATGTATGATTCTATCAAAAATTTGAAAAAAATATTGTTAAAAGTTTCATATGTAAGAGTTAAAACTCTAAAACTTTTAGAAGGAAACAGAAGTAAATTAATGACTGAGTTAGGCAATGGTTTCGTAGATATAACAACAAAGCCATATCCAAAAATATACAAATAACTTTGACTTTACCAAATTAAAAACTTGAAATGGAATAAAAGATGTATAAATTATATATTTGATAAGAGACCCATAGTAGGAATAAAGAACTCTTATACCTCAACAATGAAGTACTGCTGTCAAAATAGTTAAAGATTTGAATGGACATTTTTACAGAGAAGTTACACAAATGGAAAAAAGAACATGGAAGGATCTTTAACATCATTTGCACAACTTATCACAATGCAATATCCTTTCATACTCACTAGTTTGGTTTAATAAAAAAAGATGAGTTGTAATCAGTGATAGCAAGAGTGGAGAGAAATCAGAAACCCCACGCACTGCTGGTGAGAGTGTGAGATGGTGCAGCTGCTATGGACTTTTTAATAATTCCTCAAAAAGTTATACATAGAGCTACCATATGACCTAGAGATTCTACTCCTAGGTATAAAGCCCAGAAAAAGAAAACATATGTTCACAAGAAACTTGTACCCAACAAAGGTTCATAGCAGCACTATTCAGGATAGCTAAAAAGTGAAAACAACCCAACTGTCTACATCCACTGACAAAGGGGTAAATAAAATAGTGTATCCATGTTATGAAATATTATATTTAACAATAAAAATACATGACATACTGGTACATGTTATGACATGGTCGAACCTTGAATACATTACCCTAATGTAAACAAAGCCAGTCCCACACACAGAAAAAAAAAAACACACACACACAGTATTCCATTTATATGAAACTTCCGGAATAGGCAAATCTGCATAGACAAAAAGTCAATTAGTGGTTTCCAGGGGCTGGAATCAAGGGGAAACAGGAATGACTGCTAGTGGATGCAGGGTTTCTTTTGGGAGGAAATGAAAATATCCTAAACTTAGATCACTGTAAAGTTAATAGTTGAGCAATTCTATGAACATCCTACCAACCATCAAATTGTGGATTTGTAAAAGGGTGAATTTTAAGACATGTAAATAATATCTCAATAAATGTCTGATTAAACACACATAGGCTTAATAAAAGTGAGACAGAAATTAGATAGACATTTAGCTCCTCCATTCATAAGTAACCTACCTCATGTGAGTCATCATGAGTTTTAATTGAGTTAAGATAAGCGAAGTGCTGGGAGCATTAGAGATATTTAAGATTTCCATATCTGAATGACAAAGGGGAATACTTTCTTAAAATTCTGCATCCATTGCCTCAGCACTGCAAATTCCAAATAATTATTAGAAGACAAGGTTTTTATGCTCAACCATGAAGAGTTTTAAGTAGAGAAGTTAGAAAGTCACATATACCATACATATACATAAGTGATCCAGTAAATTTTATGTTAAGATACAAATCATTGCCAAAGTATACCATCTATGGATGGCATTTTCATATGGAAAATAGGGTTCCTGTGTAAGGTTAGAACCAAGTTTGACTCAGCCATTAAAAATCAATTTGAGGGCAGTGTCCATGGCTCAAGGAGTAGGGTGCCAGCCCCATATACCAGAGGTGGCAGGTTCAAACCCGGCCCCAGCCAAAAACTGAAAAAAAGAAAGAAAGAAAGAAAGAAAAATCAATTTGAATTGATTAATGATTTTGCAATCATATTTAAAATATTAGGATTTCCTTTAAGTAACAATTTAGACTTGCAAGCTAACTGCCTAGATCACTGTGGGTGCTTGATAAAAATGTTTTCTAAATGTTAAAGAACAATGCACAAGTAATATGTCCAAACCACTTAACTCATTTGCTTTGATTTTTCAGTCCCAAATAAAGCTTGAGTCTATACTTGGGCCAGACTATTTTGATAATTTTCTTATATTTTTTGATAATTTCCATATATAGACTACAAAAGATTCTCATAAACTACATATATGTGTATGTATCTCTACAAATGACATGAATAAACATTTGTAGTTATTTTTCTCTAAAGGGAAAAAAAGGTAGAAAGGAAAAATGGGTGGATGAACGTTACATCAACTTATAAGAAAGAGATAGGGCCAGGACTCAAACTAGCACCTCTTAAATCCTAAACCAAATACCTCTCTGTTGCACCTGAAACATCTCCCACTTTTTCAACAGAAGAAATCCATAATGTCATCATGGATCACCCAACCACATATGGTAATTGACCTTTTGGTATCTATTGAGCTAAAACAAAGACAATATGTTATAATTTGGTAGCAAAATAAAAGAAAATTTAAGGATAAGGGTATTGAATCATATTTTATTAATCACGTTGGTATCTATATCTATTTGAAAAAAAGATAACATGAAATTAATGAATTGAGCAGAGCAGGCTCTATGGTTGCAGCAAATTCTAAACTCTTAAGAATTCTGTGGTGGAATTCTGTGGTGATTTCCACCGTCTTTCTTCACAGAGCTGATGTTCAGCCTGCTGTTTGACTTTTGGTCAATTTGATTTGGGGAACTGCACGAAGTTAACCCCTGAAATATCTCAAGTAGAAAGGTAGATTGGGGTAATGTTTTTAACTGCCTAACATCAATTTGCAATGCACCCAGAAAGATTTGAGAGTTTATAGGCCCCACTAAGCTGGCGGAATGAAGCCGAACGGGACTCCAGAGTACAGTGTTTACATTGAGATTTGGGTTAAAGATGTTCACTTGTGGTCCAAACATGACTTCTGGACTAGAAAATTTCTAAGACTCGACTGAACTGAAAAGTTCAATAGAGAAGGGAAAAAAGCATAGTAAGTATTCACCATAGCAAGTAAACCACCTGCTTTTTAGGGTGTTAAGTTTGGCATGGCTACTCTGTTTTTATAAGTGATGAAACAGTCTTGGTGGATGTCGATATTTTTAAAACAATGATGCAAGACATAAAATGCAGAACCAGGATTCTAACCAATCCTTCTACGCCTGACCCTAAATCCCGTGATCTTTCTACTATCACTTTCCACCATTTAACAAATCCTCCCATAAGGGAATGGATAGGGGGACCTATCCGCATCCACAATTCTCCAAAATCAAAGACAACCCAAAGTCACAGTTGGGTGACTTCAATAATGATACATAACTAATTCTTCCAAAAGCAAGGAAAAGAAGCCTCCAGAGATTATCAAGGTTCGATTAAAGAGTTCAGCAGAAAGTTAAAGACTTGGCCTTTTGTATCAGGTTCTGTAAGTGAATATTCTGAACGAACACACTTATCTTTGGGGTGCTATGGTTTTTCCAACTACAAAATGAGAATTACCAAACAAAAAATCTGAACCTTCACATCTTTGCTATGTCAGACAGAGAAGATTTATCGTATAAAACTGCAAAAATTTCTGTAAGAACCATAAGGAGAAATAAAAAACAACATAGAGCAGATTAATATGATCTAATTATTGTGTAAGGGTAGCATTTTAAAATTTGGCTTAAAGGTAAGGACTTTCTGTTCCAGGGTGTTATGATAAATATCTCTTTTAGAGTAAGCTGCTTTGTTCCTGTAATCCAAATTAAAACAATCATATATTTTATACAGTTGAATTACCAATAAGAAAGTTACTTTAACCAAAAAGAATATATATTTATCACTCTTTGACCAATAAAGGTAATTGTTTCTGAAAATGTTTATATCACACCTAGAGATATAAACTTTCAATCTAAAGTTTGTAATAGAAGCAACTTTAAAGATAAGGTATGAAAAATACTGGTAAATAGTACTGTATGTAATTACTGAGGGAATCAGTACTTCATAATATTAGTTTCAGTGGAAATTGAATTAATAATAAATAATCTCAGAACTAATGACTGCTAAGGTGTAGGTTGTCCAAAAGAGCAGTCTGTAAATATATGTACATATATATATATACACACTATATATATATGTGTGTGTGTGTGTATATATGTATATAAATCCTTGGTAAAACAAGTTTTTTTTTTTTTTTATGTGTATAAACCCTTGGTAAAACAAGTTTGTTTATTTTTTTAATGGAAAGAGAGATTTTGTCCTATCTTATTTTCTCATGTATGCATTCACCAATTGCTTTTGCCTAGAAATTACTAGATATGGTCATTTCTGTTGTACTTGGGCTAGCTACTAACAAATTGACATTGATAATGAGGGACAAAACAAATGGATTATCAAAGGAAATGTTTCCTTCTTAGATGAATATTTTCAAATATATGAGTACATGTTGGGTAAAACAGTATTATGCAAATTAATGAGAATCTTACAAACATAAGAGTTTCCAAAGGCACTGGGCATTGACGTAACTATTAGTTTAATTTAATCTCCCAAACATCTCGATAAATTCACCTAAATCCCACCTAAAGTACATATTAGGTCTTCTTCCCCAAGTTTCCTTATTCCAAATTCCTTCCTTTGGGGAGGAAGCACACACTTGGTGGTCAAGGTTCTTGGGAGAGAGCAAAACAATCTCTTTGGGAATTCTCAATGGAGCCTCCAGGGAATAGCTGGGGAGAATGTGGCCATGAAATGGATCAGGACAGCTGGCAGCCTCTCTCATCCCCTTTGCTGATTCCCCAACCCCCACCCCTATGCAGGGCAACAGCCCCACCCCTACATCACCCTTTCCTTGAAATCTTTATAATTCCTGCCTCTTTGGTAGGACAGAACTTTTTACACCACCATGAATACCTAACCTGGATTCAACATCTTTAAGAAAAACTAAACATTCCGACATTTATGCATTCAAATTTTCAGATTGCCATGGACTCTCCCCACAGTTCTGAGAGCCTTTCTATAGGTTGCTCTCAAACTGTCCCTTTATCCACTTCGCATTAAAATTTCCAGAGGTAAATATGAAACGTAATACCAAAATGATGAATACAACATTTTTTTACAAAAAATACTTTTCTTGGAAAATATTCCCGATTCAATTGTTGGTTAAAAAAAAAAAGAAAGAGACACTATCTGGAAATTCAGTGGAAAATAATTGTGACTTTTTTTTCCCATTTTCTAACACAAACGCTTTGAAAAAAAATTGGAGAGTCATTCTCATTTTTAGACAAGTTAGAGTCACATTTCTTTACTGGTTTTCCTTAAATCATTTACTAACTAAAAATTTTAAAAGAAATAGGTACTTATTATGCATGTGTTTGCACTAGTAGGCCTTCTCCTTTCTGGTTAGGACTGCTTATTTATTTATGCAGGGTCTCTCAGTGCAGATGGGACATCTCCCTTTCAAGAACTGTCTTGCATAGTAATGATGAAAAAATAAAACCAAAGACTACCAGGACGCAGACTGATGGCCTTTCTCTCCTTAAACAATATTAGGCAATGCTTATCATACTGTTTTAATTTCTAATAAAAAATAAATATTATAAATACCCTCAATAAATAAAACTGGAAGTATAAAAGATAATATTCAATGAAAATAGCTTGACCTTGGATCAAATTACTTCACCTTAAAGAGGTGAGAAATAATTTCATATGAGAAATAAAGTGGTTGGATGAAATGATTTCTAAAGTCCATTCATAATTAAGAGATAGGTCTCATCCTAAGCATCAAAAAGGATTCCTTTTGTTATTTGGCCTTGACTCGAGATGAATAAGGAGCTATCTAAAATAGTATGTGAAAGAGTAGTTTACAGCACTCAAATGAAAGTACACCACAGTCTTAAAGACATTTGTAATTTAGTAGAGTTCAACTAAGTTTACAGCTTTAAGGGAAGCTTTGGTAGGATGTCTGTAAGATGAATTATGATGGGAGATTCTTTGGTTTCCCCTGGGGCTATTAAGGAGATGAGTTTATACTCATCTCCAGCAGTAAAGTCTCACACCCTTGCAAGATACAGATTGGCAGATTTGAACTGCACAGTCTTACATGGGAACTTTCACATTCTGTTAGTGTGGATATCTTTAGAATTAGGCTCTTAGAATACAGATTTATTTCCTAATTCATTCATTGCTTTATCACAAAAAAGAAAGGAAAGAGAAAGAAAAGAAAAACTTTTGGATGATGAAGAATTCTAGAACTCATTTCAAATCAGATACGTCTTTTTATATTTAAGAATGTTTTCCCCTTGCACAAGCTCTAGTGTACCTAGGATGTTCTGAGGTCACCACGATACAAAATTTCCTCTAAGCCAATTAGAACTCACAATCCTGATTAACGGAAAGAGGTCAGATACTAAAGCCTCCTTTATCTAGTTCCACAAACATTTTAAGATTAACAAATAAATGTGTCCACTTTTACAGAATGATGAGTTTACATAGTTCATTAAAATCTCTACCTGAAAAGGACTTCAAAAAAAGGGGTTTGTCAAAATAAAAAATGAAAAGGAAAACTGTCTGCATGTTTCTTTAGTCTTCTAAGATTTGATGCGTTTGTTCTTAGTATAAAGGAACAAATGGAAAGTGTTCTTTTATAAGGTTTAAATGTTTCTTCAATTATCTGTAAATATGAATATCCTGATAAATGTGGATAATTTTACGTGTCAAAATGGCATATTTTATTCAGTGTACCACGTAAATGTCAGTTATTAATATGGTTAAAAATCTACCATGCTTTAGAGTACACGTTCACAAACACAAACAAGATGATTAAATCATAGTTGCTGGGCCTGTTAGCCTGCACTCCTCAGCCATACTGAGGAGGGTCTTGCTCAGTTAATTTACCATCTTTCCAATTTTCATCAGTTACTTCCCTGATTGGTTCATTAAAAAAAATTCTCTGTCTTCCTTCTGCATCACACTTTCTTAGAGAATGAGCCAGCTGGGACTGGGCCCTGGGAATTCTATTAGTATCAGCACCTACTAAGTACCAGGGAAATTATCAATGAAGGAAAAATGAGAAAAGCTTAAAATCTATGAAAGGAACGTCTTAAAATACGACAGCTATCTCCTTTCTGTGAGTCCACTGAAAAGGATGTGAGCAGGATTAGGAATGACCTGTTCAGGCCCACAAGCGAAAATAAAGTGATGAAATCTGTTCCCCGTCTCTGCAATGATGTCACATACAAGGAAAAAGGAATCTCATCAGCTTTTCTGGAGTCTCAGGGTTGATGACGTCAGCAGAGGGCAAGTAATTTATAGCACTGTGTTTACCCTGGAGCCATTTGATATGTCTTAATACATGCAGCAGCAGCTGTCTCTTTTACAAGAGAAGTGTGCTCACATGAGCTCTCTCACCCAAACTGAGAACATAAGCACACTCTAATCGCAAAAGAGGCAGCTGCTGTTGCATGAATTAATACATTATAAGTTATTCTCATTTGTTATTCTTTTATAAACCTTACTCTAACTCTCCCTTAAAAATAAAAACACTTAAAATTTTTTCAAAAGTGAAACTTCTACAGAGAACTCATGTATTAACACATATGAAGTAAATGATGTCTATTTTGTGATTTTTTTTTTAGGGATCAATACATTTGCATATCAAGATAAAAAATTAAGTATTTATTATTTTCACAACTGAGGCATCTGGTGTCTTTGAACTGCTCAAAGCAGTGAAAGAGAAGAAAAGGGGTTTCCTACTTCAAGTTCTGATACAAGGCTGAGAATGGATTTGTTCAAGAGCTTATATATAATACCAGAAATAGAAATTAGTATTAGTATTTTATTTGCTCCAGACACCTAGTAAACATTAAAAAAAATGTTCTTCAAAGAAATGTTAGAAATGATTTTCATTCTACACTTGAGTTGTAAATGGTTAAATTTAGTGTCCGTTCTTGGTGATATTCTAAAAATCTAAGTAATTTAGAGATTCCTGACTAAATGTAACAGAATAATCAGTGTAACAGTCACCCACACTGAATCCAAAATGGTTGAAGAATTGTCTTTTACATTATTCTGTTATATTAGCTGTGGTTAAACTATAATAATAATGTATCTTTATCTATATCTAGATAAACTACACACATACATGCAAGTATATTTGTATGTCAAGAATTCAATGCAAAGAAATCCTCAAATTTCTAAATAATTGAGAAACTTCAGATGATACAAATTTTTGTTTTGTTTGGGGGTTTGGTATAGTTCAGCTTGGCTGTTCTGTTGTTTCATAAATAGTTTTCTAGAAAGCTGAAAAAGAAATTCCTTTTAGACAGAGAGTTGGTTCCATTTCCTTGATTCCTTTCAATACCATTTTATAATTTCCTGTTCTTCTCAGTGCTAAGGTTACATTTCCATTTTGTAAATATTGTATTGTGTAACTCTTATACTTCTAATTTTATGCATTATTTTATCATTGTAAAATATCTGCAAATTAGTTTTCTGTTTATTTAGAAAGCTTAAGTATTTAATATCTTTTTTTTAATGTTACGCTAGCTCTGTGAACAATATGGCTCATTATTTAATTCAGAAAGAATTTAAAAGGTGTGAGGTTTGTAACAGAAAGTGCGATAGTGATTTGCATTGACCTAATTAGTTCATTTACATGTTGACCTTTAAAACCAGTAAAATTTTGTAAACTCAACTTGTGGTTGTAGCTACTCCACACAAGAAACCTAGGAGACGGGATAGAAAAAAAATAAGGTAAGACTGATAAAGAAATAATGATGATAAATTAAGGAGAAAACAAAATTAAAATCATCTCAATGAATTGTATAAAACCACCTTATAACGTAGTATATTTTCATATCAATTTTTCAGAATGAGTCAATCGACGATCTTGGTATTTCTTTTTATTTATTTTCAAGTAGTAACATAAAAATAAGTATTTAAGCCTCTAAGTGATAGTAGAATTTCATTTCTCTAAGATCCCATCTAAGTTTCTTGAATTATAAATAAGCACTCGGTGGAATGATGGACAATGGGAATTCAAGGGGATGGAGTGAGGGGAGGGGGATGGATGACAGGAAGATGTTCGGTGGGTACAACATGCTTTGCTCCAGTGGTGGACACGCTGAAGGTTCTGACATTGCCACAGTGCAATGTATCAATATAGCAAAATTGCACTGGTGCCTACGAATATATACAACTAAAACACTAACTAAGTCAGCACTCTGAATGCACTGTATGCCTATTGACTCTGTGATTACATTCCACAGAATTCAAAACCACTCCAAAATATTAAGTATGCAGACCTTTTAAAAAATGGTATAACCTCATACCATTTGAAAAATGCAAAACAAATGCTTCAGTGGATCTAGAGGGAAAATGGTTTGGATGGCTAACTTTAAATGAATTCTCATGTCTGAAGTATGAAGAATATTTGGCTGCCCTTCAAAATGCATGCCCTTGTACTCACCACTCCCCTAACAAGCCTTCATTTCAATAGCAGATTGGCCCTCCCTAATTCATCCATCTTGCCCTGTTGGCCTATTCTTTTTCCTGGAATCCTTGTCCTAGGGAATCTCCCCTATACTTCCAACTACGGACTTCACAAAAAATGCCTTTTTTTATGTTGACTTTCCTAGCCTGTTGAGTTGTTCCTGGGGACTCTGGATCTTGCTCCCCCATAGCCTTCTCAAGTAAGAACTATCTTTCTCCTGCTCTCAAGTTGCACAGGATTTGAAAGATGAGGAGTTACATGGGAAAGGACGATCAGAAATGTTCTTGTTGCCTCTATCCCATTACACCACCTCCTTCATAAAAACAGTCTCACTTAATAATCCCAGACCTGTGAGAGGAATCTCTGCTCCTCCTTGTAACTCTCATATGCTGTCTCCCTGCTCACTTTTCAGAGTTCATCAAAGACTTTCTTTTCAGCTCTCTTTCTGGGAGTCTATGTAGATTACCTGATAACCTAGATCAGATCTCCCAACCTTCTCAATTTCAGTGTCTTTTGCCTTACTCCATTTCAGCCTCCCACTCTCAGAACTTTATATCCCGGAACTTGTCAGCTCCTGGAAATGCTTTAGCCTGAAATCGTAAGCTGTGGCGTGCAACTACATGATCCACAGTGCTTCGTGCTCTGTAAGCTCTTGGTGGCCTTTCCATTCCTGTGGCTTCAACTATGAACGAGGTTTCATTTCTCCCCTCAGTTCCGCTACATACTACCTTAGGGACATTTTAACATGGAAGCCCTGTGTGTATTCAAATTTCGGAGGACCCCAGTGAAATTCTATGTGACAGAATAGTTCAAAGAATAAGTTCTTTCCAGAAGTCAGCTCCTCCTTTTGATCTTCAAGTTTCTATTAAAAGCTTACATAACCCTTCCACCAGTTGTCAAACTTTATGTTCACCTTTATGTTCACAAATGAAATGGCTCTTGAGCCCATCTTATTTTTTCAATACCACTGTTACTATCATGGTTCCTTTTATCATTGACCTAGAAAGAAACTGCTAGAATAAATCTCCTAAAAGTTCCATATAGAACTGTGATTTCCACAGATAAATTTAAACGAATTCTCATGTTCAAAGTATCAGTTATATTTGGCTGTTCAATGCACAGTAAATCCATTGTATTCATGAATGAACGAATCCTTCCTGGAACTAACAAATGAGACTTAAGAGTTGAATCTGACAACCATGTCATTATTTAAAAAAAAAAAAAAAAAGTTGTTATCTTCATTTTCTAAGGAACAAAAATGATCTTAGCTGAGTATTTAAATTCTTCTCTCACGGAACTCAGGCCTTTTTCTAGTTTCCTCTCCTCTTCCACACAAGTCATTTCCACTCAAACTCTTCCCTTAGTCATTTGGTCTCCAGAACAATAACGTCAGCAGAATTTTTGGAACTTGGTATAAATAAAACTTCTGGTGGCCAACCTCACACATGCCGATTGAGAAGCACAGGTGTGTTTTAACAAGTTCTGAGTGATTCCCATGCGTGCCTATATTTGAGATGATGTTTTGTGTATCACACCCATGTTAATGTCATCCTTTCCATGTGTAATATCCCCTCTACTTCTCCTTTCTATAAAAGGTCATACTCTACTTCACAGCTCGAATCAAATGCTGTCTTCTTTCTGAAAATGTCCTTATTCTTCTTGTAGCTCCTTGTTACTAATTCTGTTTACTAATCCCTCCTCCAATCTCCTCTATTTCTTTTTTTATAAAGAATAAATGACACTCATAACATACTTGGTAAATTTATCCTATAAATTGCTCTCCTCTCCTTCATCCAACATTCCACTGTAATCTTGAGTGGGTGTCACTAAAATAATTACGAGGGTTTCCCTAAAGTTAGCAGTGATTACTCAATTTTACAAAATCCCATGGATTTTTCAAAAATTTCTGAACTCTCAGGGACAGTGAACATTGTTGACCACACCCACTTTGTGCAATGCTTTGCTTGACTTCCATTACACCTTCCTCTCCCGTTTTTCCTTTCATCAATGAAGACTCCTTTGTGTTTTCTTTTAAAGATTCCAAACCATTTTTTTTTCTGAAATATGACTTCTGTTAAGGAATTCCTTTTTAGTCTTCTATTTTTATTGCTCAGGGTACCCTTTCAAATTCATAGTTGTCACCTCCCTTCCTATACTCCAGAAATTTTGGATTTATTATAAGTTCCCTTATCTCGTAAGGGAAGAACTTATAATACTAACTTAACATACTACCCAACTTAAAATAAACTTTAGGCCCAAGAAATTATTTTTTTAACCTCTCTTATCTGTACCCTTTCCCAATACTTTAGTTTCCATTGTTAGATTACAGGTTTCAGTACAAGATGTTCATTTCATTAGGGAGGGGAGTTCCTCTCTTTTTCTTTTAACATGAGTTGACATCTATGTATTTTCCATAGTCTTTCTTTAAAAAAATGTTTTCAAAATGATTTTTCAGAACTAAAAATCTTATGACACTTCCTTTCTTCAAGCTCATTAGTTTTCCATATCATTCAGGATAGAATGCCTTAACTAATCACCTTAGATCCAAAACAGAATACTTCCTACTGATTCTCTAGCTTCCTCATCCATAAATCTTTGCAAGGATGTCATTTTCTCTCAAATCTTCATTTGTCTCTTTTCAACTCAATACACATTCACTTGAGACTTTCTCCTGGAAGTACCCCCCGCCAATGTCTTATTTTGTTACCCTTTCTCTATGCTTCTACAACATTTTGGCTATAACTATATGATAGCATTCCAGATACTCTAATTTCTTTCCTCCTCTGCTATTTTGAAATCTCCTTGGGGCAGGGAATAGTTTTCATTGGACATGGCATCTCCAGCTCCTAGCAAAGTGCCTGCTTCCCAGAGAACCTCACCCAATGTTTACTGAACAAATGATGACATGAGTATAACTATGCTATCTTAAGCCGTAGACATAAAGTTATCTAAAAGACAAGCATTTCTGCATACACAACATTCATCAAGGTAATTATTTATCTACCGATTTATCTATCAATGATAGACCTCAAACTAATTAGGCACATCTGTGACCTAAAATATTTTAAAATTAATATGTTCTGATTACTTGTAGTTTGGATGTAGATAAGAATGAAGATGCTCTAAGACTTGTTTAAGATGTTTATATTTTACATTTCGTGGTCTTGTTTCAACAAAAGTGCATGAGAAGCCATAGTGATAGGTAATTGTTCGTATCTAGAAATGGATGATCAATACTAAGAACAAACCTTTACTGTATCAAGGGGAGGGAAAACTGTACTCTAGAAAACACCAGAATATTTTTTTCTATCTTGAGTAAGACTGAAACTTTGTAAGTTTCTTAGAGATGGTGCCTCTAAGAAACCTAGTGGTGGCTGGTAAGTGCTGGAGTTTGTGGAAGCCTAACAGAGCCCACCTCCCTCACTCAGCTGCCTGAAAAGCAAGTGGTAGGAAGGGTCTCATGATTCAAGTCTGTTTCCCACCCAACTGCCAGCAATAAGTATCTTTAAATTTATCACTAGTACTTATAACAGGGCAATAGATTAAAAAGGTGCTACTTAGCTCGTATTTATAAAGCACATACTAAGTGCCAGACACTTTTTGGCTCCTGAGAAATCAGTATAAAAAACAGTAAGTTAAGGATACAACTAACAGAGGAAATATCATCATATATCTCATTGTTTTCCTAAGACAAGAAATTTCTAGAAGTACTCCTCCATTACCTAGTGGAACTGCAGAATAATAATTTCACTTATACCAACTAGAGATGAGTGAATGTGTGAACCCTCAACCATTTAAATTGTAACAAAATCTTGCTATATTTCATGTTTTGGAGATATTATCCCACCATGTCTACAATCTACAATAAAATTATGCTTTCCTATTTTATTAAAGAAATGTTAAATAAAGGTGAGGCACTGTTTTATTCCCAAAAGAAAAATAGGAAATCTTAAATCAGTGGAAATTCCCCTATCTTTTAGTGTTAGCATCTTAGTAGATTCAGAGGTAGGTAACAAACAGCCTGTAGCACAGTATTGAAAACTAGGAGATACAGAAAAAGGAGAGAGAGGCAATACATGTAATATGCATCCATATGAGCAATCTGGTTAACTCTTGGTGGTGCTCCCATGACCAGTCTGGTTAACTCATTCCTTAACATGCATCTGCTCATTTTTCTGGGTGCATGGGTCCCAACATGCACTTGAATTCAGAGAAGCATTTTGCATGGACGTCCCACTAGTTTCCAAAAGGAAGAAGTTTCTGAGTAAGCCATTGTAGAAATTCTAAAAAATGTTTTAAGAAATCATCCCTTTGCTGAGCTAGAGAAAGCCACCATGGAAGATCAGGAAAGCAAAGGCCAAGTGCTTAAAGACATGGTCATGATAGTCTGGCTCTATGTGCCACTTTGATGTACTAATTAATATTCAGCCCATACAAGACAAAAATAAATTTTCAAATGCAGCACCTTCAGGGTCAAGATCATCAACTTCAAACTAAAGGTTGTAAAACAAACTCAGCCATTATTTTGTCTCTTACATTCCTAGACCCCAAAAAAGAAGTGGATGTGGAACTGTAGCATTAAACCAACATACATGTTGTTATTAAAAATAAACATTTACATATTAACAATGGCACAACACTGGAACTTTCTAATGTTCTATGAATGTTATCTGTTTTGATCAGTGTAAAAGGGAGGCGGGTCTAGTTGTCCTGATGACAGCTTTACTCCTCCAATGTGGATTCAACAATTAGAAGAGTCCAGATTGCTCAGGGTTTAAACTCCAGAAATACCTGGCATTTCCCTCTGAGAGCCAAGGACAAGAGGTCTATCTATCCTGGGGATATCAGGGAAATACAGCAACAAGAATTCATTTGCAGACCTGCTGGGGTCCTGCCCTGGTTTGCAGGGTCCGTTAAGACCTGTGGATCTGGTAGGGACCAACTGAAGAAATACAAAGTTACAAAAACGAGAAAGAAAGAGACAAGACACACAGAGTAGAATTTTCAAAGGTGGGAACTCAGGAGACCACTGCCTGTTTGTGGGATTCCCATGGTGGCCCTGAGTGTCAGTTCCACTCAGCTTTTATTGAAGGCAATTTGCTCATTAGCCCAAAGGGCAAGCTGAGGAAGGGATCAAAGACACCAGCCGTTTCTCTGAGTGAGCATATCAGCTCATATTGTTTCTATACTCATTAACTTCAGGGTTTGAGCAGTCTTGAGAAATCCAGAACCCGAGCCTTGTAGAGGGGCAGCCTCCTGTCTGAGGTCATACACACAGATTCCTAGGGAGGTGTTAAACTCCCCTAGTTCACTGTGGAGTAAAACACCCCTGGCGTCAATCTTCTCTGAAGAATCGGTGGGAGAGAGGAATTTTTCTCTCATCACCACCACAGAGAGTCTCCCTCTGAGATAAGGGATAAAAGTCCTCCTTCCCATATTTCAGGGTTTGACCTGTTCCCTTGATCTCTGCTCCAGCCAAATTCAAATCTGCACAATGGGTATTTGCTTTGACTGTCTACTGGGCAGGAAACAGCCTAGTTAATGCATCTTTCCAGGCCTAGCCAAGGCATCTTCTGTGGCCATTATTCCTCAGACTGTTCACAGACCCAGCAGGGATGTTTGTAAGCTGTATCCCTAATAGGCCAGAGTTCTAGGAAAAGCAGGAAACTTGCTCAGATAAGAAACTTAGCAGTGGCTGGTTTAAAAATAAACTAGCTGACTTTTCTTTGCTCTGCTCCACTTACCTTACTTATTAATTTTTTCTTTTTTATGGGGGTGTTTTCCCTTGCCAAGAATGGGGTCTGTGGTTCCCATTCTGCTTGCAAAATGGTCCAGTTAAAACTAACTACAGAATATAGATCAACCTCAGCGGTATTCCCATAGCCCAGACAGTCACTTCTGTCTTAGTCATTCTTCCATGTATCTACTTTTTCACAGACTTTCTTATAATTATTCTCTTTATATTCAAGCACAGGTTCAGAAGGTGTGAAATAAAAACATGGAAGTGAAATCAAACTTAGATTTGCAACTAGTTAGTAGCTCTGAGTTTCAATGGAGGATGAGGTTAAAAATCTTGCCTTAAAATGAGTGTTGGTTATTATTTGTATAAAATTTAATTGCCCATACTTTTCCTATTTCTAGTTTCCAGACTGAACAAAAGTTTATTGTAATTATTTGTGATCATCCATTTCTTCTTATTGGAAAAGGAGAAAAGGCTTATTTTCTTTTTAATTCAAACTTTAAAAAATCCAATAACCACTATATGTATTTTTCTAAAATATAGCATTCTAGAAGTTATAATCTCTCAAAATAAAGTGGGAAAAATAGGTTTCTTCCCTCCAAAGAAATGCTTTTTCCTCCCCAATGACCAGAGTTCTACTTAAAAGTTTTTATTCATATGTGGTAAATATGATTTTCAGTTATTCTAAATTGCTGAAATTTTAACCTACTATTAACAAATTCTTATTTGGCTTAGAAAATAAAATTTTACCAGGCAATAATTTTTTATCTGGAAATCCTATGTCATTCCTAAAACATCATAATCCATTTAATTCTTTATATATATCAAGAATTTTATATATGTGTGTGTGTGTGTATTATATGTATATATACACACACATATATATACTTCCTGGCCAAAGTATGAAAATAACAGGTTTTGTTTTGTTTTGTTTTATTGGAAAGATGGGGTCTCTCTCTATTTCCCAGGCTATTCTTGATCTCTTGGCCTCAAGCAATCCTCCCACCTTAGCCTCCAAAAGTACTGGGATCATAGTACTGGGCCTCCCTCCTTGGCCTCCCGAAGTATTAGGATTATACCACACATGACTGTACACTCCATTTAATTTTTATGGAAATGTTATTAAACAATTAAAAGGAATTAAAAATATGCATTTAATAATATATTATCTCAGTAAGCTGTTGACTAATTCTTGAGTTTGCTAACCCCTTAACTCTTTACCCCACATTTTATTAAGTTCCATGTTTTTTTTTAACTTACTACTGAATATTTGTGTTTAAATCAGGCCAATTCATTAAACAATTTATCACCTGAAACTCAACTATGTGCCTCTATAACATCAAGTAAGTAAGACCAAACAAGGCATTGAGTTTTCAGTCTTATAAACTGCGTGAAGCTGAGCAAGCACACTGACTAAAAAGTATATTCTGGGGGAGGAGCCAAGATGGTGGTCTGTAGCCAGCTTTCTGCAGATGCTCCCATCCAGAAGGAGAGTTAAAGGACAGAAATCTAGCAAGAAAGCCAACGGTTTGGAACTGAGCCAAAAGAGAAGGTCGAAGAACGCACATCATCCCTGCTGGAGCAACCTGCAACCCCAAGGATACAAATAAAAGGTACAGAGCACATCACCAAGTGAACAGGAGTCCCCTCCCCCATAAGAGCGGCTGGCACTACACGCCATACCTCCATACAAACAAGTCAGCAGAGTTCAGATGTCCTCCCACTCTACCCCACGGGAGAGACCCTCTAAAAACTTGACCTCCTTCCCCTACTAGGGTGCCATGGCACTCTCCTGCCAGGCATAAAACTGAATAAAAACTGCATATATTCTTTACCTGAAAGATGGAACTCCCGGCATTCCCCTCCACTCTCACCCTAAGGTCTGGAGGTCTGTCCCCCATGGAGTCCACATTCTTGGACACTTTCTCAAGGTGTGTGGACAGGGCATGGGCTGTACTGGTCTGTGCTGTTTTCCCAGCTAAGGAGTGGTGAGAGGAATAGTGAGCCAAGAGGTGGCCGAAGTGGAGAGGCGGTCCCCTGAGGCACCAAGTGGCAGCACTGCAGCTGAGACAAAGGGCTGAATCTCACAGACTGAGTCAGGACTATTAGCAGCACAGCTTCTCTTCCACAGGGCAGAAATTCTGCGAACTTCTTCTGGTCTATCAGCTTTTTCATCTACTTTTCATCAATCAGGGACAGGGCTGGATCTGAGTGAATCGCACCAGCCCCTAACAAGTACCCAGGTTGTCAGGCCTCACCT
>CAUYRH010125902.1:0-12476 GCA_963574655.1 Perodicticus potto | reverse complement strand
GCCTGTAGTCCCAGCTACTTGGGAGGCGGAGGCGGGAGACTCGCTTGAGCCCAGGAATTGGAGGTTGCTGTGAGCAGTGATGCCACAGCACTCTATCCAGGGTGACAGCTTGAGGCTCTGTCTCAAGAAAAAAAAAAAAATGAATCCTAGATAGTTTTCCCTTTAAGTCAAGCGTCTTGTTGTTTAAATAAACTTCTTGTTTAAAATGAAAAAAAAAAAAAAGAAAAAAATAAAATAGGTAATTGGATTTGTTTCAGGTGCCTTTGTTGTGCCCAGATCACGTAATCCCCAAAGACCACGAGGGAGACAAACTCAATGCAAAAGCAAAAGAGCCTTTATTCATGGTTGAGCCTGGGCCCTCAGTTTACCCGTTGCAGCGGGAGTGTGCTGAGGACCCTGACCCCTGGGTTGCTGGAGGTTTTATTGTGGTTACTAGTGGGATAGGGGATTTCCAAGCTGTGGCGAGTATGATTGGCTACTTTAGATACTTTTTACGCCTATTAGTTGGGCTTGTATCAGACAGTTGTTTTTCAGCTCGGGCTGCTACTTTGCGGGCGGGGTGAGCACCTTGCTTGGGCTTGATAGACCGAAAGCGGAAGCTACTATCTTGCAGGTGGGGTGAGTACTCTGCTTGGCCTTGATAGACTGAAAGTGGGCAGTTTGTTACAAAATGGAGTTACTCTTGCTCTTTCAGCTTAGAGTTGGTTTATTAAAGGTAAAATGATAGATGAAATAATATTTCTTGATCTTTTTGATGAGTGAGAGTATATGGCAGAGGAGGATGCTTTCTGACGCCTATGCGGGAGGTAGCCGTATCTCTTGTAGTACTGTTTTTGTGAGGGTTTGTAGTGCTGTCATACTTCAGCAGCCACATTGGCATAGATCTGTTGCAATAAATTCTCATCTTGACCTGGTAAGAGCAACAAATTCCTATCCATTCTGTGGGCTGATGTACTTAAATTTTTCTTTCTTTTGGTCTTACCACATTAGAGAAATAGTTACCTTTTATATTTTCTCATTGTGCTTTCCTTTGACTTAAAAGCAAAGTTCATTAATTTAACCTAGTGTTCTGTGTAATTCATGGAGGCCACATGCTCCATCCTAGTTCTGTCAGGTTCATAGAAAAGTGTTGTTGCCAGAAATTTTACTTTCTAATCTGTCATTTGTTTTGGTGGTGGTGATGGGAGAAATATCTATTCTCTGTGATAAGTTTTAATCAGAGACCCTTGCTTTGCTATAGGGTTTGGAAAATCAAGCCCCTACTTGGGATCCCAGTAATTATAATTTTAGAGCTAGTTTCCATGGAAGTTATTTGATCTGGCTGCTGCCTTCTTTTCCCTTCTCCTGAGGAAGGGGAGTACACATTTTCCACTTGTAAAACCATACTGATTGTGTGTGATACCCAATAGAGAATAAGTAGGAAAGTTTATTTAATGAGGACTACAGTTCATAGAAATGTGGAATGTTTCTTTTCTTTTTAATTTTTGGGTACAAGAATCAAAGATTGTGTGATGTGGGAGTGGTTATATTCTTTTTATATCCTTAACAAGCCTTTATTATTAGGTAGGAGTCAACCATGGTGAGAGAACGGTGAATACTAAAATGGGGGGTAGTACAGAGATCTTTTGGTCCTTTACTGTAGTCTATGAGAGAAGGGAAGGAACATTATTATTAGGAATGACTTTTATTGGGATAGTGTTCTAATGTATTGAAAGCTGTTCCAGGTGATCAGATGACTGCATTAATGTTAAAGGAGATTTACCCTAAAACTAGGGTAAGCATGTAATTTATTGTACAAACTAGGACACTTCTGAGAATTAGATAATGCTATTGATAATTATATCAAGACCACAAGTGTGACACAGAACTGTCTCAGGCATACTGAGCCGTAAGGGTGACTCTACTTAAAGCAGAGCTTACCTCTGAAGTTTCAAAAAGGTGTGTTTCTTTGGAAGCCTTTACCTTTTAGAAATGTGCTTTTATGAAAGAAATTGGGGCCAACATTTCTGTTAAAAACACAGAAGAAAGACTTTAGGACGCCTAAAAGGAATATTGACATTTTATCCTGTTGGTGCAGTTGAATTTTTCAACTACATTACTATCTCTCAGACACACTGTGATCCATGGAGAATGAAAAACATGGAACTGGAAATGCTGTTAATGCTTGTGTTTTTTCTCTCCTCCCTTTCAAAGCTGTTATGCTTGGCTAATTAATCCTGCTGAAAATGCCAGGTTGACAAATACAGATAGATCAAAGTGTCAAATTCACTGCAAATTCATTGTTATTTGAGAGAGAAAAAGGCTTTTAAATATCATGAGATTGCCTGACATAGTGGGAAAGTGGAAGATTTACTTTACATCAAAAGGTCTGCAAACTCCAGGGACAGCCAGGGGAGAGGGCTTCTAGTAGCAAAAGAGCAGGACAGCTGGCAGCCAGCCAGGGCCCACAGGTATGCAGTGAAATGGAGGCTTGTGGAGGGATTGCGGTGGCAAATGCTTGTGGTTTGGATTGAAAGCCAAAATGTGAGGAGGTGATTCACTCTATAACAGCTCCTCTGAGCGTACTATTTTCAGTGGTGTTTTGAAGGTGGATTGTCATTTTTCATACTGTGATTTAGTTTGGCGTTGAAGTGAGCCAGAGGGGCAAATCTTAATTAGTCTGCTGTTTCAAGGTCCTTCAGTTACAGTTAGAATGACAAGTTTATCGCTTCTCTGAGAACAGATGTAGAAGCTAGGTGATCATTATTTTTGTTAGTACCTTAAAAACTTAGTCAACTAATTTACTGTGAAATGTAAGTTTTCTGAGAAAACATGAGGATATGGATTTCTGTTTTTTAAAATTACAGTTAATTTGTAGGAGAGTGGGATAGAAAAATTCCTTTAAATTTTCATCAAATCAATAATTTGGCAGTAAACTGGTAAATACATTTAGTATGAAACTGAAAATTAACAAAATTATTCAGTAGGTTTTTAGACAAAAAGTTAATGTTGTTTTATATTACTTTAATGAAATGCTGGTTACTTTTTATCTCCTTTGTTCAAAGAAATTATATTTTCTCAAGGATGAAAGAAGATCTTTTTGATTGCTAACATCTTATTTCCATTTTAAACTCCTATCTTTTTGTTGAATTAAATTTAGCTATGAAGTTACTGTGATATTTGTGGAAATCTGCCCAAATTGGTGCCTGGGAATTGAGCTTCTTGACATGTTTCTCTCATCTGTTGGCCTGTTTGAAGGATGTAGGTTGCTTTATTGCCACGCTGGCCTTGATATCAGGGCCTTTGATGTTGGTATACTCTCATCTGGTAACCTGTGTCATTTCCTTTTCCTAATACATTACTTGATTTCCTTTTCAGTTTTGGGAGGGACATTTTCCAGGTTCATCTAGCAAATAAGAGAAAATAATTTGGTGATTGTAACTACAAACAAATTGAGAGATCAGCTTCTTAGATGTAGCAGATCTTAAGAGTGAATATTTTTAAATAAGTCTCATGCAATAGTAAAATTTTCATTTTCTTTTTGGCTGTAAATTGTGGAATAAGAACTCCTCAAGTGTTCATTGTAACAATTGTAGGGATAAGAAAGGATCTATTAAGCTGTTCTGGATTACATATTTTAAAGAAAATGAAATATACATTTTGAGGATAGCATCTATTGTGGTTTTTGTAAGGGAACCATTAAAAGAACATTAATCCCAAGATTTATAGGTTTATTTGATGTCAGGGTAATAATTCCTGTCTGTATGTTGATAAACATGAAGATTGTGGATAAACTAGTAAAATTAATGATATTGATTATATTTAAAACATTATGGGGACTAATTGGAAAGCTATATAGCTATTTAAGTTTGAAAAATACTTCTCTGTCTAAATACCATTTATTTTCCCTTTTTATTTGTGTTACTTTAATTTAATGGATTTAAAGTTGATGCTTTGAGGAAGGACTATTTTAAACAGGAGTATTCTTCAGGTGATTGGCTAATTTAAACCAAATATATTTTTGGGGTAAAGTCTACACACTACACAATTTAGTGTGAGAGGACAAAATACAGAAAATCTAATTAGAAGTAATTTAAATTTAAAGTAGAATTTAGTTCAAATCTCCACTAGGTGGCACTATGAGCACTCTAAATCTCGTTGCTGAGATTCTTCTAGGTTTTCTGTTATGTGTTTTAGAGTATCTATTGCTCCCTCAGCTTGAAGAAATTGTTTTTCTCTTAAGTGCTTATTTACTCTGTTTTATTCACTGCCACTTATTAATTGAATTTGCTTTGGTGGAGGAGCTTAAAAGGGAAAAAAGAGCAAGCCATTTTACTCAAGATAAACACAAATGAGAATGTGTCAATGTGTGTATGCCAATAAAACAAATGATACAAATTATAAATATTGACTTTTAAAAATCCTTGGGATATTGAGAATAAACACTGAACATTAAAAGTTTAGGGGTGGTGTGGCGCAAATAACACAAATTTCATGATCTGCCTGGGAATCAGATTTTTAGAATAGAAGGGAACATTAGAAACAATACATTTAAATCTTTTATTTTACAGGTGAAAAGGTGGAATTTCAGGGAAGTTAAGCCACGTGCCTAAGGTACCCCAGGTATTTGATAGTCCTCACAGAACTATATTTTGAAATGAAAAGAGTTGATTTTGGGGTGGGGACATAGGAAGAATACATATTTAGTATAGAAAGCTCAGCGTGTCTAAGCTTTCTCGTATGCTGTAACAGGCTGCCTGTCCTGTAGCCAGATAAGGTATGAAGAATAGCAGGATAAAATTCATTGGGTGAAAGGGGAAGCCAAGTAATAGGTATTTATTGTTCATGATAACAACAGTATTAGGGCTGTAATTATGACCACTTGTGTTGGTTTCTGAACTTACTCTTTGCATCAAATATGCAGTAGCTATTCTGATGTTCTTTTTATGAAATTTGAAGAGTGAGGCATAGATATGTCCCAAGGGTGTTATACAAATGTGAAACATCAAAGGAATGGTTCCTGTTAGTAACAATAGCTATTACTAAATGACGAGTGGGGAATCAAGTACAGGAATCTTAACTAGCACTAAGCTTTAGATTTAGATATCCATTTAATATCATATTAATAAGAGCTTTCTTAATGGAAACAGATACGTATATCTTCTACCTCAGGGTAACCTTTGTTCTGCTGGCTAGATACCTTGCTTTGTGCGTGAAGCATGAGTCATCGCTACTAGGAAAAATAGAAATTCCCTTTTGTTGACTATGGCAATATTTGAACCTCAGGGCTCAGTGAAAGCTATCAGCTAATAATAATGAGGCCAGGTATTTTATATATAGTCACCCATGAGAGACCACCTGTTGTTCTAAAGGAAACTGATCTCTTTTTACAGATGGTCTTCAAATACAGATTTTTGATAGTTTATAGTATAAAGATTTATTCTATGGCAACTCAACCTTTTCCCCTGGGGCCTGTCTTTCAGAGATGGTGTCCTAGACAGATTTCAGTATACTGCCCTACTCTGAGCAGTTCAAAGCACAGAGGTAAGGGTAGGTAGGTGAACTGGGATGCTAAATAAACCCCTCATGTCTGTAGCTGCTTTTTAACAAGTCACCTGGGGCCCTCTAATAGCCCTGAGACTTGAATCTCTGTGATATGAACCTGGAGGCAGAACGCTTTCATAGAACCTTTGACTTTTTCCCCTTGTATCACTTCCAAAAAAAGCTTAGGTTTTTGCCTTGATGGTGTTGGTGAAGGATGCACCTTTTACTCTCATGATGGCCCAGAGGGCCCCTTTAAGTATGGATTGACTTCAGCTTGGTTTAACTTTTGACAAACAGTCTCTACATTGTATCAGATGTCAGTGGTTGCCCTGGCTTATCTACAATGTCTTTCTTACTTACCTAAACTGAGAACTCATCACTTGCTTATTGCTTTCTCTATCTTACCTGGTAACTAACTTCCTGAGTTTTAGGGAAGTAGTCTCCGCTTAATATAATATTTTCATATAGTTTTGTATAAAACAAGTTGAATTGTAAGACTTTGATTTCTAGAATTTGAACAAGCTCTGTATTAAGCAGATGTATTAAGGATATAAGACAAACTGTACATTGTTTACATGAAACACACACACACATACACATTCATTACTTTGGTGGTGAAAGGCGCTTTAAAATATTATCTTCCTTTCCTTGAGCTGGTTGGAGAATACGTCATTAAGAAAAAGGGAATTTAGAGATTGCTTAAATATGGAAGAGGACTATATTAGTGAGTACTAGAAGCTGATTAGTTGCCGCATAGGTATGGTCTATACTGTTGGGTTTTTTAGGCATGGTAGGGTACAATTTAAGAGGAGAATTAAAGGATTAATGTAGGCAAGGAAGAGGTGTCAGGGGTTAGCCTGCTTTAAACAGATCAGTCTTTGTAATCAACTCTTTTTTTTTTTTAATTTTAATTTTTTTAATATTATGACTTTTCTTAATGAATTTCTTGGCATTGGCTGCTGAATTATCTATATAGGTTTATATTTCATAAATGATACCTCTGTAACTGTCTTTATATCCAAATTCTCAATTTTAGCTTTTGCTGGGTATCTTTCAGTTATTGAACTTAATCACCTATAATCCTATCATACCTAGAAAATCACTATTTTGTGTATCTTTCTATGCTTTCTTTCTGTTTGTTTTTAAATTAGGATTCTAGTATGTATAGTCTTTTGTGGTTTGTCATTTTGCATAATATAAATACTTTAGCATTAAACATTTGTCTGTAGTATTACAGCTATATGATATTTTATCATAGGACAGCATCATAATCTGTTGTTAGGAATTTATCTAAAATTCCTAAATCATTAGGAATTTATCTCTAGATTTTTACTAATTTTTGTGTTGGAGATTCTTGTGTATAGATTTTTTTTTGTATGTCTTTGTATTGGTGCAAAAATTACTGGATTTCTGGGTGAAAGATAAAAGGTAATTTTTGTACTTTTGATATGAATTACCAAATTGTCTTCCAAAAAGGGTTAAACCAGAATTCTTTTTGCTTCCCTTTGCTTCTCCTGATTTGGCTAAAAAACCCTCTCTTCCTAGCCCACGTGCCAGCTTTTTTTTGTTTGCTTGCTCACTTTTAAAGATTCTTCATTTCAAAATTAGTTAAACCTTGAAAAGGAAACACTCTGTAGAATGCTTGTTTACTTAATTTTACTATCTGACTTTCTCTCTAGGTGTTCTGATGGTTTTACTTTTTTGATCTAGTTTCATTTAATGATGATTCTCATTGCTAATAAAATAAGATTGGAAAGGTAAGAGGAAATATGACTATGTAACTAGAATTTTGTGGTCAAAAGCCAAGAAACTGAGGATACATAACTTTATCCTCTTGCCCTTTGGTATTATTGTTCTCGTTAGAAAGGAAAGTCAGGCAAAGCATGAAACAGGACAATGTGATGGATGGTGTGAAGGTTATAGTGACAAGACACCGAGCACAGACAAAAGATCTGTAATACAGCATTTCCTTTCTTTTGTGATTAGCTGTATAAATCAGAATTTGTTTTCAACTTTATCTATTTGTTAATTAATTTAATGGACTTTACTAGGTTATATAATGGCACCATTTAAGGAAATAAGTTTGCCTTGAAATACATTAAATATTTTAAAATTATTTAAGAAAAATCTTTATAAAGTTTACATATACTTCTCAGAAGAGTGGATAAATAACTTTATAAATTGCCGTAGAAGATTTTGGTTATGAAGTACTGTCTGTCTGGCTGAAATGTCAGAAAAACTGAAATGATTGCCACTAGGTTCAATGAATCTCATTTGAGATTGTGGGTTTAATGAAATCTGTTTCTTTTTGGGACTAGAGTTAGTTCTTTTTGGGCATCCTAAGGATTGGGAAAAAAGTTGAAAATGAGGATATATTGGCGGGGTGTCAAAGTAGTGTCTAAAGCTGATTTGAAATTGGAGCATAGCTACAGGAATATGTTTTTACTCTGACTTACTTTATTTAATATGAAGTAAGCAATTTGAGTCTAAAATAGGGTTTGGAAAACTATGGCCTACAGGCCGAATCTGGCCTGTTACTTGGTTTTGTACCGCCTAAACTATAAATGGCTTTTATATTTTTAAATGGTTGAAGAAATTAAATGAATATAATTTTGTGATGTGAAAAGTATATGGAATTCGAATTTCAGTGTGTACAAGCAAAATTTTACTGGAACACAGTCATACTTATTCATATTTGTTTATTGTCTGTGGCTGCTTTCGTGCGACAACAGAGTTGAGTAGTTACGGCTGAGATCATAAATGGCCTGCAAAGAATATAATATTTACTTTTTGGCCCTATATTGGAAAAGTTTGCCCATCCCTAATTTAGATTGTATAGTTGAATCCACCTTAATTTTGATTTACTATGTAATCTGAAGGAAATGATTTTTTTTTAATGTGTTTTTTGAGAAACTTGGCAGTTAATACCCAGTCTGCTGCGGATCTCGCTGTTCCCTATTTTTTTGTGTAACCTATTGTCAATCTTATTTAATGATACAGATCAGTGGCTCTGACATTGTAATCTTCAGATCCCTGGGTATTCCTCAGATCTTTTAAGGGGGTTCACAAGGCAAAACCTACCTTGATAATAATGCCAGGATTTTCTTTGCCTTTTCACTGTGTTGACATTTGCACTGAGGAAGCAAAAGCCATTGTGGCTAAAATTGCTGGGTCTAGGCATGAGTCTAGACAGTGGCACCAGGCTGTGACGGTATTCTGTGGAGGTACTTATAAAACCAACACTAATTTTTCCTAAGAATGTCCTTAATAAAGCAGGTAAAAACTGTTAGTTTTATTCAATCTCCACTCTTCATACATGTCTTTTTAATATTCTGTTTGAAAAATAAGAAATATACATAAAGAAAGCATTCTGCATACTGAACTCCCATGATTGTCTTGAGGAAAAGCATTTGTGTAGTTGTCTGAGCCATGTGCTGAGCTAAGTGCTTTTTTCATGAGACACTATTTTGCTTGAACAAATGAGAAATTACTTTATTCAGAGTTGGGTATTTGGTCAGTTTTTTCTTGGAAGTGCATGAAATGAGCTGACACTTTAAGGAAAACAATGGATTATATTTCAGGTAAAATTCAGATATCCACTGAAAATTAGGATTTTTAGATAATTTTTAACTGTCATTTAAGTTTGGCAATTTCCCAATACTTAAATAGTTTTCTGATGAGATTGGTGGTGATATTAATGAACATGATTTTTTTTGGGGGGTGGAATTTAATCCTAAAATGTGGTTTCAACATTTGGAAGATCTGTGTAACTCAGGGAACCAGTATTTTAATTTTAATTTAAATAATTAATTAATTAATTTATTTTTGAGACAGTGTCTCACTTTGTTGCCTTGGGTTGAGTGCTGTGGCATCATAGCTCCCAGCAACCTCATCTTCTTGGACTTGAGCAATCATCTTGCTTCAGTCTCCTGAGTATCTGGTACTACAGATGGGTACCACCATATCTGGCTAGGTTTTCTATTTTTAGTAGAGTTGGGTGTCTTGCTCTTTTCCTCAGACTGGTCTCAGACTTCTGAGCTCACGCATTCCACATGCTTTAGCCTCCCAGAGTGCTAGGATTATAGGAGTGAGCCATACTGCCCGGACAGAACTAGTATTTTCAAAATGAACCAATGTGTGATGTTACAAACTCACATGGGTAAAAGATCCATTGAGTGCAAAATAGACCAAGGGATTTGAACGTTAACAGAAATGGAATTTTTTTTTTTTTTTTTGAGGCAGAGTCTCATTATGTTGCCCTCTGTAGAGTGCTTTGGCATCACAGCTCACAACAACAACCTCAAACTCTTGGGCTTAAGCAATTCTCTTGCATCAGCCCCTCAAGTAGCTGGGATTGTAGACGCCTGCCACAATGCCCCGCTATTTTTTTTTTGTTGTTTACCTGATTTGGGCCAGGGTTGAACCTGTCAGCTTTGGTGTATGTGGCTGGCGCCATAACCACTGTGCTACGGGCGCTGAGCCAGCTTGTTGCTAAGATTTTGTATTCCACATTGCAACTTGCTTTAAGAAACTGCTATTTGTAAATTTTGTCCAGTATTAAAGATATTTCCACAATTATATGAAAAGGTAAATATTTGTTTCTTTTTTAGTTATATATATGTATATGTGTCATTTTCTTATCTTCCAAGTAAAACAACGTATGATAACAGATTGTGAGCAGAATCAGATATGAGAATCTAGCCATCTTCAGTTAAGGCAGACGTTAATAAGATTTGCAAAAATGTAAAACAGTGCCACTTCTCTCACTAGATTTTTTTTTTTTAAATACAGTTTTTTACATGTTTACATGTAATGGGCTTTAATGTTTCATTTAAAAAGTTTTCTCAGACATATTTCCTAAATATCAGTATTGGTAAATATTTACAGATATAACCCAAATAATCAAAAAGTTTGTAGTCTGTGATTCATGTTTTTTAAGGATGTAAAGTGAGGTCCTGAGACCAGAAAGTTTGCTAAGTGTCATACATTATGATCTGACCAGGAAGTTAGTTACGTGAACTGGGAGAAAGAATTTTCTTTTTTTTTTTTTTTTAGAATTTTCACTGCTAAAAAAATTCAGTAGCAACTATTACTCATTTTGTCTGAAAACTAAAATGCAAATACAGACCAAATTTCTTTCCAATGAAATTGGAAGAGGCTGAGACAAACATTTCTAAAAATTAAGTCTTTTAAAAAAATAGCTGCATTTTTCCGGATATGGATGGTTACTTATAAGGGACACCTCTGAAGATGCATTGTATAATTGTTATATGATTAGAAATTGATTGTTCCTAATTAAAAAATCTGAAATCTGAAACACTTCTGAACCTAAGCATTTCAGATAAGAGATAGGCAACCTGTATTATATAATTGTTTTAATAATTATGATAGTCTGTTATGCTTTATATGCATTAGTTCTACTCCTCATTAAAAACTTTGGGTAATAAGTATTATTAAGTAAGTTACTGTTGGTCTTTAAGAGCCAGGATTCAAGTATTTTATTTTTTTGTCTTACTCCAAAGCTCTTACTCATATCCCTTTATCATAAAGCAATTCTCTACAGCTGCTGTGTGTGCAAGCAACAGTTTTCTGCAAAGAGTTTATAAGATCTTGTGGCAAAGGCTCTTTTTGGCAACACGGATAAAGTCTTGTTTTCAATTTTAGTTTGGTGATTAAGGCTAGGAAATTGTCTTCCACAGTTACAGAGACAAAGTGCAAAAGTGAATGAACTAAGCTGAGACAAATTGCTAGACACTGGCTTCCATCAGTAAATTACAGCCTTCCTAATTGATTTGGGTAATATGAAAAAAATGAATAATTAGCATGATTTGTATGCTTTTGGCTGATTCTCAATTTAATATCTATTTACTATTCTGATTATATTTCTAGGCTTCTCCAGTGACAGTGATCTGATATCTCTTACTGTTGATGTGGATTCTCTCGCCGACTTAGATGATGGAATGGCTTCCAATCAGAATTCTCCCAGTAGAACTTTTGGTCTCAGTCTTTCTTCAGATTCTTCAGCACTAGGGGCCATTGCTTCTGACAATGAACGGAACAAAACAGAAGAAGAACGGGAAAGTCGCAGCCTCTTTCCTGGCAGTTTAAAATCTAAGCTTGGCAAAAGAGATTATTTGGAGAAAGCGGGAGAATTAATAAAGCTGGCTTTAAAAAAGGAAGAAGAAGATGACTATGAAGCTGCTTCTGAATTTTATAGGAAAGGAGTTGATTTACTTCTAGAAGGTGTTCAAGGTACAGTTTATATTAATATCTTTTTGGTATGTTCTTATGTTGATATTTGGGAGAAAAGTATATACATACATCTTCTGCATAGTTCCATATAGAAATCAGACTGAAATGAGAAAATACTGAAGCTTAAATGACATATACATAGTACTTTTAGTTACATGAGGTATTAGACATTATCAGAGGTACTTTACTCCCTACTTTGATCAATTAATCTATAAAAGCAGGATTTAAAAAAGTCAACAGGTACCTAAGTCTCTTACATAAATAACAATCTTGTTTCTGACTTGATCACTCTGTTCACCTGCCTTCACGTCCTTCAAAAGTAATTCACGGTGCATTTATTCTTTTAAAAAAAATGCGGCTCAGTGAGTAGGGCGCCAGCCCCATATGCCGGAGGTGGTGGGTTCAAACCCAGCACAGGCCAAAAACTGCAAAAAAAAAAAAAATTTTTTTTAATGACATTTTTATTTCTTCTGAGTACCTAATTGTTGTACATCTTTATAGTTGTGATGTTTTGATACAGGCATATGATGCGAATTAATCAGTTTATCAGACCAGGGTAATTGGGGTATCCATCATCTCAAGCATTTAGCATTTCTTTGTATTAGGAAATTCCAAATTCTAATTCTAATTCCATTCTTTTAGTTATTTTAAAGTATAAACATATACTAAGTCATTGTTGATTATAGTCACTTTGTTGTGCT
>CAUYRH010125901.1:0-25951 GCA_963574655.1 Perodicticus potto | reverse complement strand
TTTTTTTTTTTTGACTACACAGTTCTTACTAATGCAAAACTCATATTAATTCAGATGAAAGAAGCAGGAGCATTTCTGGATACTGTGTACTCCTTAGATAATGTGCCTCAACAATGAATCAGTTTATTTTTCTAATTTTGCAAATCATTTAGCAAAGTGTACAGCGGAAATGGTTTGTGTAAATGCTTTTTCATCTGTGAGCTTATTATTTATCCTTTGGAAATTTTTCTTTGCTGATTTTTTTGGGGAGTTAGGTGGTGACATTTTACATTTTTTCCCCCTCTGATTGCCTTTTAAATCCAAAAGTCAGTTCTCTTTCCTCGTGATAATCATTTCTTTTATGGACTGAAAGAACTTTTCTTTTTCTTTCTGTAATTCTAGTTGATTTTACAGTACTTCATTGCTGCTCAGCGCATAAGTCTTCCAGGTTTCAGCTGCAGTGTCCAGGTCATGAGCTTCAATCATGGCCACTGACAGAACCTTAGGCTTTTCGGCTGGTCTTTTGAACACCCTGATTTACTGCCTTTATTATTATGTTGTGGGACAGTTGTGTATCTACATGATCTGATGGAGTTTACTCTTCGGAGTCACTCCCTGGGGATGACAAAGATTTATTTTCTTCTCATTCATTAAGGAGGAAAAAAGAAAGAAACTGTAAAATGAACTAATTGAAGAGTCTGGATGACAGTTATCTTTTTGTGAGTATTTTTCCCTCCATTCCTTACTGATTTAAACCAAGATAATGTATAACAGGATGTCTGCTCACATTTCACAGGTATTTAGAAAAAAATTTCCTATACATCAAGAGGAAAAATAATATCAGTTATTTTTAAAGACACGGAGAGAAATTTTAGTACTAGCAAATTAAAGGAACATTAACATAAAGTGTGTTAATCTTGCAGTGTTATTTAATTTAATTGTGATAAATGAAAAAATAATTCTTACAACAGATTAATTATTGATCTTTATGGTGGAAAGTATAAGGATGATATTCTTCATGAATTTCATAAATTGTAGATGTTTTGATTATTGATGTTTTGTTGTTGCATTGTGTTTTAAAAGTATCTTTTCTCTGGATGTTCTTAAAGCAAGTTAAAAAAAATCCATTAAAGTTTTAGTTGCCATTATATTTCTTCTAATGTATATGTGTTTCAGGAGAAAAATTTTATATATGCATACATTTCTTTTCAAACTTGCCGTTATTGAAAAGTTTTTATAGTACTGTAGAATCCATCAACTATGGAATATTTTATTTCTGCTACTAATGGTGAACTTACTTATTTTCAACAGTTTTCTTGTCACTTTTCATTTATTACTGAACTTTATCTAAATGTTACTACTCAGAAAGATGCCTAATGCTTTGTCATATTTTAAGGAGTGGAGTTCTTTTAAGAGGGGCTATCCGAATAGTTGGGCGTTGTGGCAGATGCCTGTAGTCCCAGCTACTCGAGAGGAAGCAAGAGAATTGCCTAAGCCCAGGAGTTGGAGGTTGCTGTGAGCTGTGTGATGCCACGGCACTCTACTGAGGGCGATAAAGTGAGACTCTATCTCTAAAAAAAAAAAAAAAAAAAAAAAAAGAGGGGCCATTCGTTGCATGTAAATTTGTTATGTAATCATATTTATGGCTTTGTAATATAGTAAAGATGTTAGACTTACACAGAAACATTCAGTATGACATTAGGATTGACTGTACATTATTATTTAATAATACTAAATACATGTAGTTACAGATAAGAAGATAATTTTGTAGGATATTTGATTCCTTTCTAGAAAGTAGTCTGTCAACCTTTAAAAAATAATCTTGTGTTAATACTGGTTTAAGACCTTTTTGGATTAGACTGTAATTGTAGGAGCCCAACACATTGCAATTCATGCTTCTTAGATCTGTGTTGCTCTCCTTATATACTCTCTGACTGGACTTACACATTGAAAATTTTACCTATAGGGATTTCAGCTGTTCTATGGTCATTTGGCAGTGTGTCCCCTGGTGCAGAGCCAGACCCCCCCAATCCTCCTTCAACAATTGCACTTCTGCAAAGAGAGGTGATGGCTAACACTTAAGGAAAACTCTCAAGGTGAGAGAATGCAACCAATTCAGAAGTGTTTTTTCCAGTGAGCCTGTCTAAGCGGCTTGGATAGTCAGATACATCTTTTATAATGATGAGTGAGGCCAAGAGTTTATTATTATGTTTTTCATTAGGATAACAATGTTCACTAGTTAAGGCTATTTTAAGGTTTAAGAGAAAGGAAATGGTGTTCTGTTGTTTATAGAATGCCTACTATAAGCACTGGATTAATAGTGTCTGCAGGGCAGCGCCTGTGGCTCAGCGAGTAGGGAGCCAGCCCCATATACCAAAGGGCAGGTTCAAACCCGGCCTTAGCCGAACTGCAAAACAAAAAAATAGCCGGGTGTTGTGGTGGGGCCTATAGTCCCAGCTACTCGGGAGGCTGAGGCAAGAGAATGGCCTAAGCCCAGGAGTTGGGGGCTGCTGTGAGCTGTGTGAGCTGTCGGAATGGTGAATGAACCTATTTGCAGGTTGCATTGTAGTTACTGTTGATTATGGAAGCTAACACCTCAACTTTAGAGAGCTCCCAACAAAAAGCTGGGTACTATAATTTTGCTGCAATTCCCCTGTTATGAGTGTTGACATAGCTCCATTCACAAAGTTTACTCTATATATCTGGAAAATAGTATTCTAATGAAAAAAAAAGTGGTTGGGAAGTTTTATTCTTCAGCAAAAATAATGTTTATACCTTCTGATGCTAAATTTTGCTGTTTCTATAACTAAAACCAGTAAGATCCAGATTTTATTAGTCTCTGAAAATTCTGGAGTTAGAAGAGAAAAAAGAAGAAAGCATCTTATTTTGAACTCGCTAGTAAAAGTCAGCACCTGCAAAATAAAATAGGTCCTAGTAAATTCTCTGTGGTGCTTCTGGTTGATCACCTTGCAGAATGGAGTGAACTAGGAACCCTCAGTGGAACACATAGAACCATTAGGCAGGAAAATCCTAAGAAAAACCTTGATGCTTTATTTAAAATAATTTTGAACAGGAAAGATTCCTTACTCTGAGCATCATTAAGTTTTTGGGATTTCCCATGGAGTAGATGCACATACCCTGAAGTAAGCAGGAAGTAACTTATCCGCATGGTTTTCACCAAAACCATGGGTGGTTTTGCCCACAGAAAAGGATATGAGTGTGGTAGGCATGAGCATAGCCAAATGAGGGCATAGCAGCTAAAAGAACAATTATGGTAGAAAGAAGTAAGAGGAGATAGAGAAAAAATACCAATGAAAGGCAGACCAGGTTTCTATATATGTGGAAGTTCAGGGTTATTTGCATAATGCCAAGGCCTCATGCAGCAGTGACCCTTGTAGACATTACTGTGTTGTGGCACGTTGCAATAGTTGATGGCTACCTGGAGATTTTATTCTAGATACTTCCTAATCACTACATAAACTAGAAAATTCTACGGAAAGCATTTGGATAATTTTAAAGAGGGGATGGAGTGAGAAGGAGTAGTCACCAGGCTAAGTGATGAGTCACTCACATTCATTGACGTGTATGAAATATCTCATCAATCTCCACAAGTATTAATAGATGACACTGTTCCGCACTCACCTTGTAATTTTTTTCTTTTTCCTCCATCTATCTGATACTTATTAAAATAGACAAAATTCATTTTCAGCCAAATCATAAGATTTATTATTGGACATACTTCCTCAAATTTGTAGTCAAGAGTGATAATTAAATTTAGGGTCGGGGCCTGTGCCTTAGACTTTCTGCTTTGTTTGGCTTGCTTTCATTTGTTTATTTATTTATTCCTGCATAATTTACAACTTCCTGAGTGAGCTCTAAAACACCGGACTGAAAATACAGACCAGATCCTATGTCTAAAAATGTTCAAGGTATGTGATTATTTGGAGAAGGAATATACCAGCTATTCCTAGTGATTTCTTCTTTGTGAAATCAAACTGACCAGGATAAGAGAACGATTGTGCTGGTGCACTCGCCTTGTTGAGATCAAGGTCTCCGTCCACCTGAGTGTGCAGGTGCCACAGCCCTTAGTTAGCAAGGGTAGAGAGGGACCCGAGTCCGAACCCAGGCAGAAAGGCCCTTTTTGGCTGTTTATGCATAGGGTGACAATCTACTACAAGATTTTTCTACTCAAATACAAAGATTTTGTCAAATGGATGCTCTTCCACTAAGACAGACCTATTGCACAGTTCGAACAGGTAGCCAAAACATTCACCATTGTGCTTTCTTCAAGTACAAATCTAAGAAATTAATTATTTTATTATTAGAAAAAGTTTTTCTATGTTCCCTCAACATTTTAGAGTGCATTTGCACAAAATAGCTTTGTTTCCCAATTAAAAAATTTGGTACATGTGTATTTTTTAATTCAAATATTTCAGGTCAGCCTAAGCTCTGTTGTGAATAGTAATAGAGCTTCATTCGCAGCATTATTAGTTTTATTTTGGGAGACTTCAAGTGCCAAGAGATGAGTTAGTCACACTTGTCTAATTCCAAGCAGTCTCTTGAGCACTCTTTCAGGAAGACAGCAAAACTCTTTAATTCTCTATGCTTTAGTTCTTTCATCCGTAAAAAGGGTTGGAATTGATGATTTCTAATCATTAATCAATGAGTCTATAGGATTGGCCAATGATTTCTAATCATTAATCAATGAAACCTATAAGTCTATAGGATTGAGAATAGCTTGTCATGTTAACAAGAATAGTGCTGCTGGAAAACACTTCAGATGTGATCCCGATCTAGTCTGTTAGCCAGTCGAGGCAGGACCCCCCCACCCCACCAGCAAGGCTTTTGTCTGGATTATAAAAAGGTCCCCTCCTGGTAGACACACCATAAAAAAGACATTCCTCCTTCAAGGCAAAAAGCTTTTCAAGACCTGTGCTGGACTGGTTTCAGGTCCCCGGCTGCCCTTGTACAGAGCAGAAAAAAAGTACCTGATGGTATGGAAGTCGGCATTATTTCTGGTCCATTTGTGACCATTCACGTTTCCAGCTTCATAAGAAACCAGACATGTTCTAGCAGAGGACTAGGTGATGATTTTTCCACTGGAACTACTACCTAAAATGCATGTAAATTTCTGAACACTCCACATTAGGAAATAAGGTGCTCTTGGATTTTTTAAAAACACTATTTACCAGGGCTTCTAACATTTTTGAAGGCAGAGTTGTGTTTGAATAAAAAATATATATATATTTCAACTTTTTCCTTATCCTGTATTTCTTCAGGCTTTGGTATAATTACCCTTAAGATGTTTTGAAAGGGCAAAAGGATCTGTGAAGGTGAAGGCCATTGTCTACCAATGTAGATTTACTTCTGGGTGAAGGCTCCTCCTGCTACAGCCCCTTCTCTGCCCCAGAACTGACAGCATTTCCTTCCCTTCTTGGGACCCCACATACCTCTCTTCATTCCTCCCAAAGGCTTACTACTCCCCACCACACCCTGTGGTTCATCTTCTCGGGGTGGAGGGCACCACTGATTACCTGCTGGCTGTTTAGGAGTCATTATAGCTATTTAAATCCCTGCTGGTTTCAAAGGCTGCAAGAAGGTGAGTTCTACCCAGTGGCAGTCTTTCTTTCTGATAGAGCTAATTTAGGCTCTTAAATGCCTTGGAAGCTAAATACTTCCTTGGCGCTGACTTGCCCACGGACAGATGAATGGTCTGTGTTATTCGTCCAGTTTTGGCATGACCTGGGTCATCATGGGCTGAGCAGATACTGGAGAGAACCAACCTGTGTCTGACAGTCCTTCCAGTACCCAGCACCCACCTCCACCACAGGACAGAGCTCAAGTTGGAACTTTCAAGTGAAAGAGTGACACTGAGACTTGTATATGTTTTGGGTAAATACAAATAATAAGAAACTACTTCTCTAACAACAACAATAAAAACCCTTCTTGATACTGAGCCGAGAGAGATAATCAACTTTAATGGTCATCATCCAAATCAAAGTGGTTAAATTTTATTTATTAATCATTCACTCCGTGCCAAGCTCTTGCAAAGCATTTTCCTGAATTGTTTAATTAAATTCTCACAATTCTCAGTTATTATCTACTATTATTTTACTTTAGGGGCCGACTCTTTTATTTTACAAAGAATTTCACAATAATTCATTAGTAAAAATATTTAAATGACTTCCTAGAAGGTAAAAAATGAGATTGATGAATATGTATTCACATGGAAAATGTACAGGGGCTATTTTAAATTGAGAAATAAACCAAACCCATGCAACAGCGACAAGAAAGCTGTTGCAAATGTTTCTTTTTGTTAATTTTGAACTTTCATTAAAAATGATCCTTTTTTTGTTGTTTGAAAAGAGAAAGGGCGTATTATACATTTATATAACTCATTACAAAAAGTACCTTATTAATACATTCATGAGTTGATGGGGACTTGGCTTGACTCCACCTTGGATTGATTCCATTCCATCTTTGTAATGCTACAATAATCATTGAAGTGCAAGTGTTTTTTTGATAGAAAGACTTCATTTTCCTTTAGATAAATACCAAGTGGGATTGGTGGATCGTATGGTAGGTTTACTCTTAGTTCTTTAAGGAATCTCCACACTGTTTTCCATAGAATTGTACTGATTTCCATCCTCACCATCAGTGTTGAAGCGCGCCTTCCTCTTTGCATCCATGCCAGCATGTTTTGTTTTGGGACTTTTCAATAAAAGCCATTCTAACTTGATAGTGTGATATTTCATTGTGGTTTTAATTTGCATTTCTTTGATGATTAGTGATGTCGAGCATTTTAAAATGTTTATTGGCTATTTGTCTATCTTCTTTTGAAAATTTTCTATTTGTGTATTTTGCCCACTATTTAATGGGCACGTTTCCAGCTTCATAAGATACCAGACATGTTCTAGCAGAGGACTAGGTGATGGTTTTTCCACTGGAACTACTACCTAAATGGTCACATTTATGATTTGTTTCTTTATGATTTGCTTGGAGTTCTTTGTAGATTCCTGTTTTTACCCCTTTATCAGATGTATAGCTTGCAAATATTTTCTCCCGTTCTGTAGGTTGTCTATTTGCTCTATTAGTTTTCCTTAGCTGTGCAGAGGTTTTTAGTGGTATATGTATATCATAGAGTACTATTCAGCCATAAAAGATGAATTATTGTCTTTTGTAACAATTTGGATGTAACTGAAGATGGTTCTCCTAAGGCAGCGGTTCTCAACCTGTGGGTCGCAACCCCTTTGTTCAATTGGTAAGAATGCAGGCCTAAGGAAGGTTGAGAACCAATGTCCTAAGGGAAGTATCTCAAGATTGGAAGACAAACACCACGTGTACTCATGATTAAATTGGGACTAACTGAGGAGCACACATTTGCACAGGGGGAAGGAAAACTCAGTGGAAATCAAGCAGAGGGGAGGGGAGGAAGAGTAGGCACCCTACCTAATGTGTACAGTGAACACGATGGGTGTAACTCCATGACTCCAGCATGACAAAGGTGATCCATGTGACTGAAAACATTTGTACCCCCTTAGTATTTTGAAATTTAGAAGCCATTTACATTCAATGAATTATTCATTATATTGTTAATACAGTTAATTAAATTGTCAATATGATTAAATCTAAAGAATGGGATGGAAGAGAGAAGAAAATGGATCAACTCCCCTCTTTGACTTTACTCAAGTCTTTAAGATTATTATTTATTAATTGATTGATTGATTGAGACAGAGTCTAACTCTGCTGCCCTGGCTGGAATGCAGGGACGCCATCATGGCTCACTGTCCTGCTTCAATCCTCCCTCATAACTATGACTACAGATGTGTGCCGCCACACCCAAGCGATTTTTCTTATTTTTTGCTGAAATGAGATCTTATTATGTTGCTCAGGCTCATCTTGACCTCCTTCAAGCAATCCTCCTGGGGTGGCTTCCCAAAGTGCTGGGATTAGAGATGTCATCTCAGAGAGTCACCCCACCCAGCCAATTACAGTTTATTTTAACTACAAACACTACATCGATTTTTGTAATAGAGACCTTTTTAAGGTAAAGTAAATGAATAACAGATGGATAGCCTCATCAAGTACTAAGCGTTTTCTTTATACCAATCAAATGAGTGCTTCACCTAGCTGTAAAGCATCAATGTCATGACAAGCCTACGAACATCCACAGTTGGCTAAAGCTAAGTAAACCTAGAAAATAAAGCCATCTATAGCTATGTTTAAACTGACCTAAATAGATTAATCCCAGGAGAATATGATGGCAGTTAGCTTACTCCTTATAATAATTGAATGATGGTGATAATTATGGCCAACACTTACATAGTGATTTTCAGATTTACAGATTAAGAAGCATGCTCACTTACAGTTTTTATTTGACCCTTCTAAGAAGATGTTTTACCCTCGTAATAATAGTAAGCACCTGTATTCCCATATGCCAGGCTCTATACCAAGTATGCTACTCATGCTACGCAATTGAACCCTCAAAACAATCCCGTGGAATAACAATCCCATGTATTATGTTCAGCAGCAAATTACAGAAAGTAAACAACAATGGCTCAACCAAAGGAGAAATGCATTTCTCTCTTCTCCAAAAGCCTGAGTAAATGGTGTAGGACTTTTATGATAATTTCAGATCCTGAAGGACCTGCTCCCACCCTGCTGCTGTCCTGAACACACGCTTTGCGTCTCCTGGTTCTGGTTGGTTGCTCCAGCTGCACTGTCATGTTTCAATTCCAGCTACCACGAAGGGGAAAAAGGGAAGAAAATGGCATCTTCCCTCCCTTTTTCATGGATATATTTTGGAAGTTGCAGGCACCACTTCTGTTTTTATCCCCGTAGCCAGAAATTAACCACGAAAACACACCTAGCAGCATGGAAGCCTGGGAACATGGTGTTTTTTCTGGGCATCTGTATGTAGCTAAATTTTGAGGGTATTTTACTGCCAAAGAAGGGGAAAATAGCTACTGGGGCAAAACTAGTGGTCTCGGTCATCATGTTAAGAACCTTATTCTACAAGCGAGAAGTTAAGTATGTCGGTGTTATATCGCTAGTAAGTAGCAGTGTTAACGTTTGTTTGACTCTGAAGCTCATGCCCTTTCCACCATAGTAAGTTGTTTTTTGTTGTCTTAATCCCTTTCCTAAGATAGCTGTAATTCACTGCATCAGATACAAAACACTTTTTAAACCGAAAGCCTAAATAGCAAAGTTGCTTTCGGGCCGAGTATCTGTTTGCTACATTATGTATTCTGCTACTAGAAATAAACAGACATCCCAGGTATGTGTACTTTTTGGTCAATACATAATTTTAAAATAAGGAGTTTCTAGGAATAATTATAATATCTCCATATTCATTAGTTAATTTAGTTAAAACTCTTTGAAAAACCATCTCATTCCCTTTTAAAGGGAGGGGAGAGAAGGATGGACAGAGGAAAACTTCTGATACTAATTTGATTTCTTACCTCATCCGTGAGAGCAAGGAGTGTCCAGGGGAAGAGACAAATGCATTGTGGTTATTGGAGGGAAAATGTCCCGCTGGAAGTAAACACATTGATCTTGAATCAATTGTTATACTTTTTAGCTACAAATAACAGAAAAACTGGCTTCAACAATGTGGAAACATATTGTTTCAACATTAATCTGGAGATAAAGCAGGTTTCTGCTTTATTTCTCTGCAGGTTTGTCAAGCTCAGCTTTGGGGGGGGGGTTGTTGGCTTTATTTTCAAATTATGTTTAATAACATACTGAATTAGCGGCTTCATTTCTTCTTCTTCTTCTGTTTAATTCTTACCACATTCTTCATCATTAAAACTTCCCAAAATGTAAGCACAGAAATCATTTCACAGACTTTTGTGGGCCTTCATTTATTACTCCTTCATGAAAACATTTCTCGAGCACCTACAGTGTGCCACACACATCACAGTTCAGGCCCTTATGGAGTGGTTGTCTCTCTTTTATAAGATACGATAGACAAATGCATACAAATCATATCTTCAAGTTTGTCCAAATGCTAAGGCTCTTCAATAGACCTAAAATCTACCTGTGACAAAGTGCATCTCCCAAAGTTTACATTTTTCAGACGCAGTGGCCAGCTTGTGAGCGAGAGCCAGCCTGGTCAGTACACATCCTTCCTGACAAGAGACGTGTATCAACAGGTTTTTGCGTTCTTCCGCAATTTAGATCCTTCAATGACTAACACGGAACTATATGATAATTCTTGTCTTTATTAAAGGAGAAAGAGTAGGCATTAATTTTCTGTGAGATTCAGTTTTTCTTTTTGCTCAAGAGAAACGCTGGGGCTTTCTAGGGCTTTCCCGAGAGAAGGCCCCTGTCTTACACTGCCATGCACCATTTCTCAAAACACATCATATAGACTCTTGAGTACTCAGGGGTCAAGGAAAGAAACAAATCAATCCTTCATTTGAAGGGTAAAGTCTTTGACCCACTCAGGTGACACTTTAGATCCTGTGCAAAACGCACCAGAAGGTTTTTGGTTCTAGTTTTTGACTCAGTAGTTTTGTATGTGTCATCTCACAAGCAATGATCAGGTTCCTTGTATCTAAACAGAAACATGTTCAGATTAATTGCAAATGGGTTCAGTGTTACCCAAGGTTTCAGACATCCACTGGGGATCTTGGAACAAATGTCTCATGCATAAGGAGGGACTACTGTAATATTGTATATTAGGTAAGATAATGTGTATTAATTATTTAACAAAATTAAAATTAATTTAAAAAATAGTATAGATGATCATGATAATAGCTACAATGATAACTCCAACTATATGATCATCATGATGTATGGTAATATTTTCTATTTGACAGATGCTAGGCTAGATTTTACCCTTCCAGTTACTGTTATTGATAGTCAAAAAAAAATCCCTCTAAGATCCCTGAGTAAAGACATCTGGGATGACATGGTAATAAAATCCTTAAACATTAACATCTTTTGACTCAATACGATAAATCCAAATCGACATGTTTTGTGTTACTAAAGATGCTCACACATGCTTTGAGATCTTGTTCACTCTAAGTACGTCAACAGACACACACTGTATTACCTATTTCTTCAGTGGTCTGTGAGGTACTTGACTTTCATCCTGGTTACTTTTCTGGCCTGTGTTTTCTTTTGGAATCTCAGTCATTTCCATGGGATCAACTCACGGTGAACCCTTAACCTGTGTCTACATACCAAACCAACTATTGGTGTTCTCCATCTGAAACCTCCTCGCCAACCCACCCTTATCTGCTCTGAGCCCTCGGAATCATCTCTTCTAGGAAATCTCCCTTTGACTCCTGGTTTAAGAGCCCCGTTTCTGAGCACTTCCTACATTCCATTGTACACTATGTGTGATGTGTCTATTTGACACCTTACACGCCCCTTATATAATGACTACATCATGAATAGTTCATGTCACTTGGTCCTTTCAGCCCTTTCTATCTGTATTCACACCCACATGCTCCACTTCCCTTATTTATGTTGAACATGTCTTTTAGGTTACTAATTTACTTACTTATGCTTCATTCATCTTCTGAGTTTTGCCCATCCTGATTTTCTTGTCTTCTATGGCCAAATTAACTATTCTCAAACAGTATGACAGACACACATTAAAAAGCATATAATTTTAGCATCCAATACCACCAATTTGAAATACTGTCTTCTTTTTCTCAAAAGAGAACTATGATCTTACGTTCTTGACAGTTTACCCTTTGTACCTAGTCCAGGCATTAAGGATTTCCATTCAAAAGGATAAACAGTCTCCTTTTGATACTCGTTTATTCGTTTGTTTTACTCTCAGGGTGGTTAAATGACACCTTGGTTATATAATTTAGCCTCCTTTGACTTCATAAAAGTCCAAATATATGTGCATGCTGCCCTCTAAACATCATAGGGACAATGTTTAAAATGTGTTGGTTTAGCATTTCCTACAAAATGGGCATCTCTGAGTTCTAAGGATGGGTGGCAGGGGTTGAATATGTGAGTCAGCACTCAGAACAACACCCCAGAACACAGGAAAAATGCCAGCCACAATGTGGTGCTTGCAAGCTTCCCATGCAGCAGGACTTGCCGGGCCTCACCAGGCCCTCACAGCCACTGATAGCTGATTGTCTCACTGCTGCATGGGGTGACCCACTCTCCTTGTTTCCCAGGATTAACCTGATGTTGGTAGTAAAAGTTCCACCCCTAAGAAACCTGTAAGTCCAGGGAAAGTCAGGAGATGGTTGTTCACTCTTCTTCTTAGCCCATGCAAGCATTAGTTTTCTCAAATAGAGAAGAGAGATATAGACACACTTCTCACAACATTGCTAAAAGGTCTTAAGGAGACAAAGTGTAAAGGTGCTTATCAACAATGCCTTTACCTTGAAGGCCATTCTTCCCATGTTTCAGGGCTACCCATCTCTCTTGGGGTTTTATTATCTCTGAGTGAGCTTCTGCTCATTTTTGCTTTATTTCACTCTATCTTGGTTTTTGTGGAAACACATAAAAACTATCAGAGAACGCAAGTGATTGTCCCTAAAACTGTTGGTTTTGCTGTTTGTTTGCATGTCTTTGAAAACACTCATTTATGGCTCCTCATGACTACGATTATGATGGCAGTATCCAGTGGTTCTCACAGTGTGGTCCCTGGGCAAGCGGCATCAGCATTGCCTTTATTATAGGACCTTATACAGAGTCTATTCCAGATGGTCTGCATCAAAAGTTGTGGGGGGTGAGACGCAGAAAGCTGTGGGTCATACAGCTTTCCTAGGTATTTTTGATATATGTTTAAGGTTGAGAACCACTGCTCTATTCCAGACCACCCAGACAAAGTCTGTGACCCAGGACCACTTCACCAAAATGGTGATCTATTGACAGAGTGGCTGCATTATTTTTGAAACATTATAAAATTGTGAAAGATATAAACCTTTTCCTCTTTGAGCATCACTTAAATAATAAATTTTTCATCCTCTGCATTTTCTTATACACAGCCTTTGACTGCTGAGGGTTGAGGTTCATCCCATCCATGGTTCTGAAACTAGTTTCAGTAAGTATCTCCCAGGCAACTTATACTAACTTCCCCACATTTCACTGTATCTTAATAATGTTAGAATAGGTACAATTTCCCCTGCTCACTCAGTATGATGTTCTCCCTAAACTTGGCATTTTGAAACATTTCAAATAAATTCAGACTACAATTTTCAGTAAGTGTGGCCAAATTGGGCAGTTACAGTGTGACTGGCTGATTACATGGTTCACAGCTGTTTTAATTTAAGTGTTTCAATTTGAACGCTCCCTCTGGGAGAGCTCCTTGGCTACTCTTTGTTTTTTATCCTTCTTTGTAATCCGGCCTTCTTGGAGGGAAGTCTAATCTCATCCTCAGTGGCAGAAAGAAAGTGAGCTGTGAACTGTAAAGGACATCTATTGATTTGAAATAAATATGCTTAGACCCAAGGTCTCTGTCAAGATGTTCAAAGGTCACAAAACCTCTTCACAATGTAGTCCTTGTGTTACGTTTTAAAATAAATACACTCTTAGCAATTATGTTGCACCTCATTTAATACTGAATTATCCACTTCTACAAACCCAGCCTTAATGTTTGTGGGCAGGTCAAAGAATTGTTTCAGCTGCTGAGGAGGCTATGCTGGTACTCTGGTGTCACTTTCTTTTCATTTTTTCTTAGAAAAACTTTTCCCTTTTTTGTGTTGTTGTTGCAGGGTTTTTTGTTTGTTTGTCTGTTTGTTTTACTAAGCAAATTGAGTTTGTTTGTTTTACTAAGCAGATTGAGTTTGCAAAGGAATTTCTTTCTCAAGGCTCTGTATTTGGCATAGAAGTGAATTTAGATGAGTGGGGGAATTGATGATACTCCAAGAGAAAAAGAGTGATTTATCCAGGGAACAATCACACTGTGTTCATTGTCCGTGGTTTCTCATCATGCATCATCTCAATGCTTCAAAATCAAGTCATTACTACGGCTTTGAAGATCATCTTCTCCTATACGGAGGATCAAATGAGGGTTCTTTCTATTAGAATTTAAAGGACTGGAGATGGGAAGGCTGTGTCTGGACAACTAACCGAAACTTGTAAGCCTTAAGATCAGATATGAGGTGGGATTTTAGCTCACTGTCGGGCCTATTCTCCTCAGCATTATTCACCTGTTATGTGACCATATGTGTAAATCGACAGTAATAATTTACTGTTATCATTATGACTTCTCATGATTTGGGGACTGCCTGAGTTCTGTGAAGTGGTTCTCACTTGAGGGCTCTCATGTGGTTGCAGGTGGCGGTCGTAACACCAGGCACTCCTTGAACAGCTCTGCCTGTCATCACGTGGTCTCTTCAGCAGATTGAGGGTATTGGGTTTCCCACATGGCACCTCAGGGGTTCAAAGGCACACAAAGAGTTTCTAGTCTGCTTTTTAGGTCCTCATTCTTAAACGTAAACAAAGCCAAGGTTCACCGGGCATTTGAGAAAATTGTCTAACACACATGACAAAGACTGAAATAAAACAAAACAGAGGTGGGGGATAGGGAAACAGAAGAAATTGATACAATAATGTATCATACAGGCTAATTCTACTCTGGTTACTGTTCTAAGTGATTGGTGCATTTTAATCTCGTTTGTGCCTCACAGCAATGCTATGTACTCAGAGCTCTTACTGGTTCTTATTTTACTAAGAAAACTGATGAACAGAGGTCAAATAACTTGCCCAAAAGATAGGCACAGTTGGTTCTAGTACTCACGGGTGTTTGAACTGGCTGTAGAGACGAAGCTTCTAACTATTGTATCATATACTAGAAACCATTCATGGAACAACAGGAAAAGTTCCTATAAGTAACATTCTCAGAGACAAAAATAGATATTTCACCCATGACAAAGAAAAAAATGTTATCTAAAAGGAAAATTTAGTATGGTAGATGGGGGGACTTTTTATTTTTTTATTTTTATTTTATATATATATATTTTATTAAATCATAGTTTGTGCATAAGTGCAATCATGGAGTACAATGTGCTGGTTTTATATATAATTTGAAATATTTTCATCAAGCTAGTTCACATAGCTTTCATGGCATTTTCTTAGTTATTGTGTTCAGACATTTATATTCTACATTTAGTAATTTTTAAAATAAAAAAAATTTAGTAGCACAAATAAAAACACAAAATTTGAAACACAAAATCTGAGGTAGTCTTTCAGAAAATGAATCAAAAGCAAAGAGATGAAAATCAGGAAGAAAGACAAGCATCTGAGGCCTCCTATCTAAGTAATAGGAGTTCTACAAACAGGGACAAGATATTACAGAGGGATGACATTATCAAAGAAATAGCAGAATAAAAATTATTGGAACCGAAGGACACACTTTCCAATCCAAAGGACTGATTAATAACATAGAACAGTGAATAAAGACAGACCCACATCAAGGCTCATCGCCAGAAAGCCATATCAAAACAAAACAAAAGAAAACATAAACAAAAATAAATAAACCAACAAAAAACCTTAAAAATTTCCCAGAAAGAAAAATCAGCTCTTATTATAAAGATTCAGGATCAGGATGAGATTCCACTGGGCTTCTCAACAGCAAGATGGACCATGTTCCAGTTGGAGAATCTCCTTTAACACCATGAGAGAAAATGGTTTTCAACCTTGAATTCTGTACCACTCTAAAGGACAATCAAGTGCAAGGAAAGAATAAAGATATTTTGTGACATGCAATGCCTCCACATATTTAACTTTCAAGTGTCCATTCCCAAGGAACTACTGAACCATTTGCTTCTTCAAAGTTAAGAGAGTAAATAACAAAGAAGACATGCAATCCAAACTGCAAGGGCTTGATTACAAATTAGAAAGCAGGAGAAGGCTCAGGGTGAGGGCAGATAAAACTTCCAGTACCACCCCAACGCAGCAGGCCTACAGAGGAGAAAGACAGGCGGCCCCAGGAAGACTGTCCCCACGTAGAATCATGACCATAGTTCACCTAATGTGTCTGATTGATAAGAGTTTAGCAATAGTATCAGAAGATTTCAGGGTGGATGAATGAGAGGTACATTAGAAAACAAAACAGTGAAATACTACTTCAAAGACCAGGAAAAATGAAGATTAATACAAGAAAGGAATATAAATTACAAAGCATGGCGTGGTTCTGCTGTGAGTGATAGGCACACTTACAGCCGTGTAAAATTACATATGGATTTAACTCTAGCATCTGCTGTAAAGAGAGTGGGATACGGGAAGAAGGACACGTATTTGTGGTGTGTAGTGGGAAGGCTACATCAGGTTGCTAATCTTCATGTTTCACACGGGGAAATCATTTAATGGTATCTGAAACTGAAAAGTCAATGGAGTGAGTAGGCAGTTTAAAAGTTTAGGAATACATATACATAAACCAAATGTTGAAGATCCTGCTTTTTAAGTAGGGCAGTAGAGATGGCAAACTAATTTTATCAAAAGTTCCAAAGAGCTATTTTACTTTTTAAAAGTATGCATGTGTATTATTTTGATAAAATTAAAAATGAAGTAAAATTGGAGCTCTATTGAAATAGTATTTACCAGTACCTCTCTAGGATTGTGAACAGAGACTAACAGAAATGTTGCTCCACTTGGTATGACTGCTGATTTGATAAGAAACCTGAACTCCCTTTATAGAACAGATTTCTTTTTATTGAGGCATTAAAGGCCACTTTTAACTTGCTCTTGTTACCTGGAGTAGTAAAGCACTGTCCTACCATTAGTGGTCAATTTTCAGAATAGTTCATCAGATAAGTGAGCATTACTTAAGAGTGTCCTAAGGAGATGAAGTCAGACTAAGCATGGGAGGGTTCAGAGAATGAGGTAAGTCTGGTCTTTGGGCCCTCACCTGGAATTCTGTCACAGAGGTAGAGCTGCACTGGAGGAGGACAGGCTTGTAGGGTGTAGCATGCCACTTGGAAAGGTTGTGCACCCAAGAAAACGCATGGAAGACTGGACAATGGTGTACAGAAAGTACGTTTTTCTATTTCACTGGTTGGCCATTGGCTTGTTTTAGAAAACTAAAGACTTACATGGTTTGAGCCATTTAAAAAACATAATGTATATTTAAATATCTGTAGAAATGTAAAAATTATCTTATTTCACTTTTAAAAGATTGCAAAACAATAACTTTTTTTCTTCTAAATGTACTTTCCTCTAGAGTTGTTTGTTAATCAGATCTAACCGATCAGGTCTTGGTACAAATGGAAAAAGTATGAGGGAGAAAAAACACAGTGCATTTTTTGACTGTAGTGGGAAACAGAAGTCTGTTTCTTACATCCCCTTGAAAAACATTGTATTTGGAAATAGATCTAGGCACTATCTATGCTGTCTTTTCCAATCTCCTGAGCAAAACATTAGCATTACAACTCATTCTTACAAACACTTTTGGGTTTTTCTCTTCTAGGTAACTATTAGCTGAGCTGTATTCATTTTTCTGCCTTCTGTCAAATAAAAAGATAAGAGTTCACAAGTTTGAAGAGGAGAGATCACAGTCTGCACATAGGAGAGCACAGTCTGTATCTGAAAATGAAGACAAGCACTTGCGGGGGGGAAAAGGCGACAGGAATTTATGTTGAAAGGGTTGGCCAACTACATACATTCAGCAGGTGATAGGGGACGTATGACTATTCACAAAGTAGGTGCACACATATGGAGTAAGCAAAGACAGATGTAACATACATCTTATGTCCCTTTAGGGTGGAAACATTTAAATGTATCCCAGTTAGGCCCTATGCATCAAAAGGTGAAGCAGAGGACAGGCTGGCACTCAATGTGCAGCCTCTATGAATCACCCAGGACCAGTCACAGTCAGTCGGCTCAGGTCAGGGGAGAGTTACTGACCTCAGTCTCTTCTCCCATCCAGGCTGCAGTGATGGCTTGTGGAACAAGGGGTCAATGAGTGTCTGAAGATCAGTGAGCTGCAATTATTTTAAGATCACTTATCTTAAGACTAGTGCTTGTTTACCTGCTAGAGAAAAAGAAAATCATCGTGACACAGGGTCAATTAAGTTTGCAGACTTTCCACCATGAGCTTACACTGGCAGCACTCTACAGGCAACACAGTAAGCTTTCATAATATTGGTGTGTTAGCCTCTCACACTTGTGTGTATGTTGGCATGTGGAGGCGCCTTGCTGAGTGGTGTTCATTATTGTTGTATGTTTTTGTGTGTCTTTGCAAGAATGTTGGTGCTTGAAGAAGAGCAATGAACAAACATTAAATTTCTTGTTCAACTTGGCAAAAGTGGAAATGAAATCAGAGACATGTTAATACAAGTTAAGGAGGGGTAATGCCATGAAGAAAATGGCAGTGTACAAGTGGAGTAAACATTTTTTTCAGGGGAGAGAAAGAGTCCCTGAAGAAGAGAGGTCAGGGTGGCCAGTGATGAGCAGAACTGATAAAAACATGGCAAAATTTAATTGAATTGTGTGTCAAAATTGTCAGCAGACTATGAGAATAACAGATCAAGTAAACATGGATAGACAAACTGTTAGGAAAATCTTAACTGAAAATCTTGTCCAACAACTCATGGCTCTTGCATCATGACAATGCACCAGCTCTTGGGGCACTGTTTTTAGCCAGTAAACAAATAACTGTCTTGGAACACTCTATTCACCTGATCTGGACCCCGTTTCCTTTTCTCTTTACCCAAAGATAAAGAAACTATTGAAAGGAAGACTTTTTGACATTTCAGGACATCAAGGGTAGTATGACGGCTTTTGATAGCCATTCCAGAAAAAGAGTTCCAAAATTGCTTTGAGGAGAAGACTAGGTTCTGGTGTCAGTGCATAGCTTACCAAGGGGAGTACTTCAAATGTGACTATAGTGACATTTAGCGATGAGGTATGTAGCACTTTTTCTAGGATCTTCACAAACTCAGTCATCAGACCTTGTATTCTTTAACTGTAGGAGTGCATTCATTAACCTTTGTCTGGTATAATCCCAGGTCTCCTTGTTTATAATTTAGTATCTTATTGCTACAAAGAGTCTGTTCTGTCAGTCTTATGATCTCTATTTTAACATTTCTCATAGATTTTCTTCCTTAAGAAATATGCCTATTGATAACCTTTATATCTTAATCTTCCATCCCTCCTGACAAGTTTCTTCACTCTAAAGCTCTTTACAAATAACTTTTGTGTAAAGCAGAAAAAGCTGTTCACGGATATGAAAACCATGGTATGAGTTTTAACATTGTTTGGAGCACAAGCTGAGAACATATTTCAAAAATTTCTCAATATTTATAGTAACTTTTGGAAATAAAACCTAAGGAGAAAATCAGACAAATGCACATGGATATTTCACTATAGTATTATTTAAAATAGGAGTGAAATTAGGTAAGTGTTCATCAGTAGTGGAAACACATATGTTAGAAGAAATACTGTTTGGCCTTGTAAGTGGTGAGATTGAGATAGATCTAGCACTTACCTATCTGATTATGTACGGATCTTTATATACTATAAAGTTTTCAAGGGTGTATTGTTGGTTGAAAAGGAGTACGGAATTGTAGGGGAAGAAAAATTTATCTTCTCACGGTTTGACTCAGATTCTCTAACTGGGCCTACAAATTAAACTGACACGAGACAGAGCAACAGGAGAAAAGCATGCAATCTTATTAGAATTTTACATGTACATGGAAATCCTCACAAGAAAATAAAGACCTGAAGAAGCCATGGGAGAAAGTTTATATTTCTTTAGATAAAGAAATGACGAGTTTATAAAGAAACATCAAAATCAAGGGGTTTGGGCTGGGGCAGTAAATTTGGGGGAAGTGACTAAGAGATATATGGAGGGACACCAGCGGATAATCAGTTATTTTAGTAAGTTTATACACATTTATTTCTAAAATACATAATTCTTTTATAAAATACAAAATCTAAATATCTTTATATTTATCCATGTGTGAATTTTATATATTCATCTATTACCTGTGAATACTGTGTGTGCAGACAGTATTTCTGAAAAGATAAGCAAGGAAGTATAAATGGTGTTTCCTTCTGGGTGGGGGTCTGGAGTGAACGGTGTGCACCCTTGCTGATGCCCAGGCCCTGATGACAAGGGTGCTTTTCTCTTCCTGGCACAGGGAGGGCACCTTTCTCATGAGAAATTTTATGGCCTTTGTTTAGGTAGAAAGGGGGCATCAACAAGTCCTTTGGCACCTGCTATTTTTCAAATATCTTCAGTTCAAAATAATTAATATGGCAAAGGGGAATATTTGGGGGCAGCATGTCTTAAAATCCTTCAGAATGATGCCGTTCATCTTTAAAAAATGTATGTGTAGGGCGGCGCCTGTGGCTCAAAGGCATAGGGCGCTGGCCCCATAAACCGGAGGTGGCGGTTTCAAACTGAACCCTGGCCAAAAACTGCAAAAAAAAAGTATGTGTACTAACATGAATCTATATAAACTTCTTAGACAATGTGTATGGAAATTTTTATAGAGGTTTTTCTGGGATGCCTAGGGATATGGGTGGGTTTTATTGTGTTATTTATTTAAATTTTAATGAATTGCCTGATTGTGTTTTACTACAAATAAGCATTATTTTTTAATCAGAAAGAAAGACTAAGCTACTTTCATTTAACACGTATACATTAAAAAATTATTTACTCTTTGATTTTAGTTCTTTACAGTCTTTCCAACAAAGTGTTTATTCTACTCTCAATGTATCTAAATTAACTATTGGAAAAACTTGCTAAACGGACTTTGAATAATAAAACAATACTTCTGAAAGCAACCCCAAGAAATTGTCCTTATCTTTGAGGAAAATAATAGTTAATAGAAATGCTTTCATATATTTTTCATGGGAATATATTTAAGTTCAGTGTTGGGAGTATAATTAAAAGGCCAACCATAAAATTTAAATGGGAATAGCAATGCCTTTTGAGCAGAAGCCCTAACTGCTTTCACAAACCGAGCAAATATCACTGATGAGAACATTTTATTACAAGTGGACAACAGAAATCAAAATCTCACTGCTCCATGAACAAATTGTAAAATAAAGTATACTAACTGGTCAGAAATCCAGGGAATACAAATGTGAGTTTTTAAGTTTCTTAAGTAAAGGCAGAGGTCTACGCGGAAGTTTTGACTGTACCGCACAAATATTTTCATCAGCAGAAGACAGTGTAACCTGTTAGGAAGACTAACCATAGAGAAACAGGATCTTAAAGACAGGTTGCATTGCCCTGAAAGGCTCAGTCTGGCTGAAATGGAAATGAAGATATCTGTCATTACTCTGAAAGTCCCCTGTGTCAGTTTCTAGCTTTAACCACATTTCCTTTTCTGATAGTAGATATGTATTACCTTTGCAAACATTTTTACTTTTATACTTGGGTTCATTGTTATTGGTCTTCTTAATGAGGACAAATAGCTTGCTTAGGTCCAATTTAAGGTCTGTGGAAATTAGTTTGGTTTCCATCCAGACCAAGTCAATGAGAATAACTGGTTCCATTCATTTATTAGTCCAGATAAACAGAGCCAGTTTTATTCTGGGCATAATGCTTATCTGTGTGATTGACCTGCACTGGAGCAGAGGGGAAGACAGAAACCATGAAAGGCAGAAACTGAAAAGTCAGCCTCTTTTCCCAAGAGCTAATTGTGTTACAGAGCAAAGAGAAATATTCCTCAAATGAGTTGAAGTTAAGAGCAATAAGCTTTCTGGTGTTTTGACCTTTGAAAGTAGGAAAATTAAAGCAATTTTACAGTGTACTCCACAAGAACAATTTTTCTAAGTGTGTCCTCAGCTTAAAGAAACACAGGAATGTAAATAGGATTGTTCATTAAGACACCATTCCCTTTTTGAAAACAATATTTCTTTTCCTCAAAGTGCATGAAACATGCACAAGTACATTGCCATTTTTTTTATCTTAAGATCTTTAAAATAATTATGCATACTCTTGAGTTATTCAGAAATGCCCTTATAATAAAACCAGGACTGGGATACGTTGGTTTGTCAGTTTGGGCATTAAGGTTAATATTGAATATTACTTAGAATCTAGTAATTATGGAATTGACCAAAAATGGCTTGTGTCCATTAGTTGCTTGCTTTGTTTAATTAGACTTTTTAAAATTTTTAAGTCACCACCACAGGAAGATAATTACATAATTTTTAGTAAAAAAAACACATAAGCATGGTAAAAATGAAAGAACACAAAGTATATGCAATGAAAGTGTGCATGTAGCTTAGTCCAGATTCCCATCCAGAAGTGAACACCGTTTATCTTTTCTTGCTTGTCTTCAGAAATATTCTCTGCACCTCCAGTATTCACATGTAATAAATGAATATACAAAATACACACATGGATAAATATTTATGTATTTTAAGAATGAAAATTGTCTTCCTTATACCCCTCTGTGCCTTGATTTCTCTTTTTTTTGTCTGTCCGTGTGTGTTTCACGTCCTGGAGGTCATTCCAAATGAGCCCCTAATAGATCTGTGTTATTCTTTCTAATGACTACATGACGTTTGATTATACGGATATTTTGTCATTTATTTAGTTACTTCTCTGTCAGACAGTGGTTGAATCATTACCTGCTTCTTTTATTTTCCCCCTATAAACGGGGCTTCAATAAACGATTAGCAAGCAGATATATGTCTTTGCACATACGTGTAAGTGTGAGTAAGCAGGGTGAGGTTCTAGAAGTGGAATTGCTAGGTCAAATTCTCTGCCTTATGTAATGTTCCCTGGTTAGTATATTTGACAGAAATTACTCTTTTAATTTGAATAATTTTGTACTGAAAATATGAAAAAAAACAAGGAATTCGCTGTGTAAAATAGAAACAATTGATAGGCACTGATTTGAGGGCAATAAAATACTCATTTTGGAATGTTCGGTGCACAAAAAAAAATAGTATTTAGAAGCCATTAAACCAAAAAGAAAGGATCTTCTCAAGCTTACGCTCCTTTAAAAAACAGGCAACATTTTGTTCCTAAGGGAATTTGCCACCACGTTGTGAAGATGATGCCTTGCAAGGCTGTGCAACCTCCAGCCTGTGGGCTGCATTGGGATTTTGTGGGGACTGTTTTGCTTATCTGTGGTTTGGGATATCTTAAAAATGATCCACAGATGTTTTGGGGGCTCCTCAGCTTTTGTTAGTGTTTGTGTATTTAATGTGGGGCCTATTACAACTCTCACTCTTCCAAAGTGTGGCAGAAAAGAAAAATGATCGGATGTCCCTGTTAGAGCTTTCAGACCAAATTCTCGAGCAATTCAGTTGAATTCTGTAAGCATCTACTGCCTACCTACTCTTTCCTAAGCCTGCATAGATCGAAAAAGAAGAATTCTGTACTGTTTGTGCTTTCCAGGGATAAGCTAAGAGAGAAGGCTACTGAACCGACAAGGTGCTTAACAAAAGAGCCTTATTTGGGGCCCAGTTTTGTCATATCTTGGAAAAACAGTTATATCACTTCTGACATGGCACAACTTTGTTTGCTACGAGAGCCTTTCTATTACATGACTTCTCGGTTGCAAAGCTATATGATATAAGAAGCGAGGTCATGGAAAACACATTTCTCTAGCATATCAGAGGTATCCTTAATTACATTCTGAAGGAAAAAAGGAGGGAGGAAGAAAGGAAGGTAAGGAAGGAAGAACACAAAACCCAAACGGTTTCCAGCATACGGCGTCATAAAGTCTTTCTTTCTTGTCTTATCTTTGTGTCCCTATCTGACATGGGATGCCCTGAAGTACGCATCTGATGATCCATCCATCTTGAGTGCTTTGCTCTTCTTGGCAGCAAACACAGGCTTCTCATGCAAACACAGCCTTCTCTTGCCTCTGCGAAGGCATTGTTGGCTGTGTCAAGATCGCCTTCCCTACTTTAATCTGCCCCGCAACGGCCTACCTGTCCCTGCATTGCCGACTGAAGGATTGCTACCACTCCTGTGACTCTGACAGATACACCAACTCCTTCCCCAACAATCCCACACTCAGGGCATATCTTTATTTTAATTTTTCTTATTTTTCTTCCTCATCTCTTATTCTTCTGAATTATTAATATGAATAGGGCACATCTGTTCTTTCTTGCAATATTTATCACATGCCATCTTTATTGTGGTTACTTGTGATTATTACTTATGATAAGGCTGGAATTTCTTTCATGTTTTTGCTAAAAAAATAAAGTTTATATTTCTCACAAATGTATAGCACAGTACACAATATTTAATAAAAAGCATATTGGGCATTTCTAATCCAGGCAATGTATTGATTTAATGGGTTATATTGCATTATTAAATATTTGATAATAAGAGCACATGGTGACAGGACTTGCCCTGAATGGGCACTTTTTAAAGTACTTTACATAATTAACTTATTTAATCCTCACACAAGAGAGCTCACTTTGCCAGTATTATCATTTCCATTTTCACATGTGGAAACTGAGCCACTGACAACCTCAGCAATTTATCCAAGTTTAATAGCAAAGTGTTGGCACTAGACTTCAAACTCAGGCATTCTGGCCTCAAAGTCCACGCTCTGGGCCATTGCCTGAGACTACTTCAAGGTATGAGCAGATATATCAAAACATCAACACTTTGGGGTAGGCTGGGAGTGGTGGCTCACGCCTGCAATCCTAGCACCGTGGGAGGCCAAGGCAGGTGGATAACTGAGTTCAGGAATTCGAGACCAGCCTAAGAAACCTGGTTTCTAAAAACAGCCAGGCACTGTGGCGGTGCCTCTAGTCTCCACTACTTGGGAGGCTGAAGCAAGAGGATCACTTGAGCCCGAAAGTTTAAGATTGCTGTGAGCTACGAGGCCACAGCACTCTACCCGGGGCGACTGAGAGAGTCTCTCAAAAAACTCAAAAACCAACCAACCAAACAAACAAACAAAAAACACTTTGGGGTAAGCTTCAACGATTTCTATTTTAGAGACGAGGCTCAGAAAGTCAAAAAACTTGTTCAGGGTCACACAATTCATTGGCAAAGATGGGTTCAAAATTACATTTAACTCCCAAACCCACACATTTTCTGCTGTCTATGTTTCAAATGGAATAAAAGTTCTACCTTTCCCCAGAACATGACTCAAGCCTCAGTTTGTGTTTTTTCAGCAGAAATGCTTGCCTGCTTGGCCTCTATTTCCTCCTAGTTCTCTGATATTTCTTTGAGGATCCATTCTCTCTCACTCAGTCCACAGAGGGAACACACGTGCTGGATTACCCCTGTGCTTTCCCGTCTACTCCCCAGGAAGATAAGATGCTCCTAAGAACGTGGATTCCTCCTCCCCTGCCCCCTCCTAGGTGACTGTTTCTTATTCATGATTCCCAGCAGGAGCTGGAAGTACTCAGTGACTGAATCCTTTGAACATTGTCCATTGAGCATTTTGTTGAATGACATCCAAGAAACAACGGGTCTCACCAACGTGTTAGAATGCCAACAAGGCAGGGAAAGGCGAGCATCCTCTGTGCCCAGGTGTATTCTACTTCCTTGTACCATTCAAAGACACAGGTATTTGTATTTGAGCTGCAGGATGTTTCAGAGGCAGTTTTTGCGGGAAGGGCCATGTCAAATTCTTAAGCATAATCGGACCTATTAGTCATAAGGGAGCGAGAATACTGACAAATTCCACATCTTAAACAGAGGGAAGAAAATCAACATTCTTCAGAATGTTGGTAAAATGGTAAAGGGATTATGAGACCTATCTTAATGGCAAAAATCAGGTAATCCCTATGTAGTATTAGACGAGGTTGGATTAAGACATTTAATGATTCTAAACAGTAAAAAACATTATACTGTCTATCTATCCCCCACCCTTCCAAAAATGTGGTTAAGAACAAGCATAAAAGCATTTTTTAAACCAAAAATAATTGTATCAAAGTCCTCTGAAATTACATTTTTCCCACTGATGATGACTTTTAAAAAATGAAATATTAATTTTCTTACCCTGAAAGTGCAGGTAGGCACCTTCTCTGCTGGGTCCTAAACATGTTCTTGGGGGTTTTTTGGCTTTTCTTTCTTTCTTTTTTTTTTTTTTTTTTTGAGACAGAGCCTCAAGCT